>JAIUZE010067047.1:0-18862 GCA_022085475.1 Heliosperma pusillum
ATTGCGTTTGATTTTGCTATGTAAAGACGAGCATTCACTTCTCTAAATGATTATAATGTAAATATGTGCGTTATCGGAAACTCTTTTTCTTTTTTTCTGTGGTTTAAATCTCTGGCTGTATCTTTTTGTAACCCAACAAATTGGTCACTGAGGTTGGGTTTGGGGAGGGGTCTGTTTAGGGTGAGCTGTTAAAGGTTCATTTTGGATTCAACTCATTTTATTGTCGAATCAATTGTTACGCATCAGGTTTCCGTATTGGGTCATGACTAATGAGTGATCGTGAGTATTTATGATTTTTTGTTATTTTCTAGCTAGTTAAACTCGCATTTTAGTCATTTTACGAGGCATTTCAAGTTGGATTACTTTCGGATTGGTTCAGTTTCAGTTTGGGTCTTGTTGCTATTTTAGAATTGGGTCTATTTTGTCAGGCTTTGTTGTATGCATCACATTATTTACCTCAATTATGTTGACAGTTGAGCTTGGAAAGCGCTACTTTCCCCGGTGTTCTGATGTACTTAATAAGATTATGGACGCGGAAGATTTATCACAACTTGCGGACTTCAGTAATGATACACCAGAGGAACGAATAAGGAAAAAACGAAGATACGATGAACTCCAAGATGCTTTAACAAAGGCATTTACAGAGGATAAAGAAGAGTTCGACCGATCTACATTATCCTCTTCATCGTCATCAACACCCATGGGAAAGGCTCATGGTAGGTTGAATTTCAAAAGGCAACATTAAAAGTGCATCTTGCGACCACTCGCTTGTATAATCTTTCTTTCTCTATCTCTATATATAAATGCCCCTTTTTGTTTCACATCTTCGATCTGTACCATAATTTTTTGACCAATACGCATCCGAATTCAATGCTATAGCCAGTGCCAAGATTTACAGCATTGTGCTGATATGGAAATTGGAAAGCTATTTGGATCCGCTCCGTAGCGCCACTGTTAATATCATCATCTTACTGGAAAATACATTCGTGCTGAAGTTTAAGATACATTCGTGCTGAAGTTTGTTACTTTTATCTTATGGCAGTAGTAAATGAGTCTAACCAAGTAAATCATAGTACTCCCTCCATTTCTGTATATTCTTTCCATTATTAAAATTTCAGTTGGTCTTTATTCAGACGAGACAATCCGTCTTATTGCTTCATATGAGTCAAGCTCCCTCACAAAAGAGCAAGTGGGGGAATTATCCATTATCCCCCACTTGCTCTTTGTGAGGTGGTTTGACTCGTCTAAAACAATAAGACGGGATGCCCCGTTTGAAAAATAGGAAGAACATGGTGGCATGGAGGTTACTAGGTTAGTAGGTTTTGTTTTTTTGGGTTGACGTGTGATTTGCCGTAGAAAGACGCGCTTTTAAGATTTTGAAAAATGAAAATTTTACGTATTCATTTTACCCAAATACTTCCTCCATTCAACTCCACTCTACCAAAAACTTTCTCACATTTGCCGAGACGTGTTTTACACGGTAAATATCGTTAGCTACGTGTTTGCAAAAATTATAAAAGTTAGATATTAATAATGTACTCGTAAAGACGAATCAAACAAGATCACACATGAATATATTTTTTACTTATATATTGAGAGAAAATTGCAAATATATGATCGCTTGTGAATAGTGTACAAAAAAAGAAAGTGGTAGAGTGGAGTTGAATGGAGGAATTATATAGCTCACACAGTGACACAGGTGACGGTACCTTTAATTTACGGTTGTAAGTTGTTTCATGAAACCTCAAACTTAGAGCTGAGCATCGGTCCAAAATCGGACTGGATCAGACCGAATTGGACCGGACAAAAGACCAAAAAAATAAATTTAGTGGACCGAAGACCGGACCTAAAAGTTTCGGCCCTGGACCAGACCAAACCCGAATTTTTTGGTCTGGCCTGGTTTTTGACCGAAATGGACCGAAAGGTACAATTTGTCGGTATTTGGTATTTGATTATTGAATTTTAAATGTATCAAATCATAAAAAATAGGTATTTGAACTATTATTTGATTTAAATAGTTGCTATCATTGAATTTATAATGACATTTTAGCATAAAATATTCGATTCATATACAAAGTTTAATATATAGACATGAAAGTCCTATGTTTCGGTTCATTTGGTCCGAACCTAAAATAACCTATATATGACGGTCTTACCCATTGTCGATCTTAGGCCTCGTTTGGTTCATACGGGAATAATACTCCGGTGTTAGTTTCCAATTCACATGATTTAATTTCCTCTATTAGAATTCACCTGATTTACATTTTTACATTTGGTTGTCATGATGAAGTTTCATTTTTCTGGAGTTTCCAATGACCTTGAGGGGGCTAAGTAGTTTAATTTCCTCATTATTCCAACTCTCGTGAAATTTGAAACTCCTCATTTTACAAAAAAATGAGGTAAGCAAACAACCTTCAAAAATCACAATTCATAAAATTTTAGAATTCCCATGAATTAGATAGGCAACCAAACGAGCCCTTATTATTCGTAAAGCTTACCTACTACTTTCATATTCTATTCATGTTATATTTGTTATATTGTGCAAATCCAAGGGGGAGTGTGAAGAAACCCAATTGTTCACGTGTGAGTGTAATCCCACATTCAGAAAAGAGGGGAGAGTTTACCACTTTATAAGGCAATGCGCTACTCCCTCTATTGCCAATTGATTTTAGAGTGGAACCCCCTTGGGTTTATAAAGTGGACTCTCTCTCCTCAGTTCGGGTAGGACCCAGGCCCGATTATGAAATTTAACACAGTTCGGGTAGGACCCAGGCCCGATTATGAAATTTAACATGGTATCAGAGCCCATGGTAAAAAGACCTGGGCATAAAAAAAAAGAAAAAAAACTGGGCTAAGAAAAAACGCAGCCGTTGAAGAATAACACGGTTGGCTTGAGAGCTGGAAAAGAGGATAGCACCCAGGCCCGATTATGAAATTTAACATAATTCCTTCAAAAGTAAGAAGTGGAAGTTTTTTTTTTTGGACAACTGAAACATTCTAGGTCTTATACCTAATGCTTCAATGTAACTTTAGCTACATTATGAGCTCTTTTATTCAAAAACGTAGGAATGTTATTAATTAAAAAGCAATGAAAAACAAGTAAAAGTATTTCTTAATATGAAGGTTATACTTTTTTGTTTCTTTTGATGAATGGAGGTTAGACTAAAGTTTTCTGTTATCTTTTCATTTCGAACTGGAGTCTCCTATTCTTACGTTGTATTTTTTTAATGGTTTTCGTTGAATAAAATGCATATTCTTTACTCTTACTAGTTTTACACTTTTACTCGAAAAAAATGCACGAGTTACTTTCAAAAATGCAAGCAACCAATCATAATCCTCTGAAATTTTTTTTGGGATGTGCTTTTTCACATACGGATTATACTTTTTCACATACGTCTTTTACAAATTTACCCTTGTCATTTTTTCCTTCTCGTTCAATTGATTTTCTTTCATCTCCCTTTCCTTTACATCCCTCCAACAACAACATTGTCTGACCCTACTCCGGTCGGCCAGAGCCGACTACTCTTGTCCAGACTCCCCTCTCCCGACCTTCGTTCGGCTCCCCTCTTCCGACCTTCTTTCTTCTCCCCTCTCCCGACCTTCGTTCTCCTCTTGTCTGACCACCACCTCATTATTATCATCATTATTATTATGAAAATACTCAAAGCATTTTGTCCTGTACAATTTACAAGAAATGTCGGAACTTGATGTCAATGGGCAAAGGTCCCTGAAAAATTGAAGGTTAATAAACCCAATTTTTTTTAAGAAAACAAAATATTAATTAAACCTTAGTAATTTCAAAAACACAAGCTGATGATGGCTAAACAATTGAATCAGTTTACTTATGGGTGAATTATTATCCATTATTGTTCAAAGTTTTAGGGTTAGATTGGATTTTTGGGGAAAGTTTATATGAGTTAGTTTTTGTTTAAGTTAAGAAAAGGGTATGATATGGAAAGTTAATAGAAAAATGTATGTGAAAGAGTAAAGTTCGTATGTGAAAAAGTAACTCCGTTATATATATATATATATATATATATATATATATATATTTGGGATCCCATGAGAACCTCCATGATAATGAGAACTGTGAGAACCACTCACAGCCCTTAGATCTAATAATATTAGACGCTCAAGATTAGTCAGTTACACTCTCATTTATTCACTCTTCACTCTTCCCCCTTCAAACCGCCACAATCAATTTTCCAATTATAAACTTCCCCTCTCTCTCTCTTCTCACTCTCATTCTCATCGAAACTCGCGCTTACTGCGAAACTCGCGCTTACTTTCGAACAAGTTCTTCTTCCTTTGATCATGGAACGATCATCCGCCATTGTTGTTCTTTAAGCTTCTTCTCTTCTTCGTTCTCATTGTATCTACCGTCCAGGTAATTCCTCAATTTATCCTACTTCTCCTACTTCTATGTTATTCTTCAATCTTTACTATTTTTGTGCTTCAAATTAGTTCTTATGCGTGATTAAATATGCTTTCTTCTGCTTTCGTTGTTTTCAAGTGTTGCATGTACGCTTAATTAGGTTTTCATCTATTCAATTTAGTATTTTATCATTGATCTATCATTATATACTCGGATTGTACTCTGTTTATTCTGATTACTTTGTTTACAATTGTAACCCTAATTTTGTGATATACAATTGATTCGTCTATTCAATTTAGTATTCTGATTAATTGCTGATTCGTTCAATACATTTGATTCGTTTATTCAATTTAGTATTCTGATTAATTGTTGATTCGTTCAATACAATTGATTCCTCTACGTTCGACTTAATTCTTTGTTTCTACATCCATTTGTTTTTTTTGTTGCTTTACTTCTTTTTGCTTCCTCAATATGGTACTCCTACTTACGGAATCAATGACTCTCTAGATAAGATGTAGCTTTTTAGGAGCCTATCAAACTACGTATATTTTTTTCTAACTTTGCCCCTTTCAACCTAGGTCTAATATGGACAATCATTGCTTGGGGTGGGTAATAAATCTTGAGGATGAAGATAGACAACAGTTCATTCATAATTATGTAACCGCAAAAAAAGTAAGTGTTAGTTGGACATTTGAAGGTCATGAAGTTCAGTTCGATTGTAGGCGTAGTCAAGCACAAAGTGGTGTTCTTGATGATCAAGATATCATGGAAACAATTTTCAGTAAAGTTGATAGTCAGTTTGACAAGGCAAACATGGCCGCTGTCTGTAAAAAATGGTCTCAACTGTTCCTTTGTCATGTTGACGCACTTCTTGTTGATGCGGCATACAGAGCCAACTTGCGATTTAATGATGTTAATGGCGTTAGGATAGTTCGTAGGGGTTCTAGAATAATTTCCCAAAGGTGTAAATGTTACCTGACACAGAATATGGCAGCTAGGTTTCTATTGCATGTTTACCAATACCGAAATCCATTGCAAAGAGAACATATTAGGGAGGTTACTGATGTCAATGTTCGAGAAATTAATGATGCGCTCCTCGATATGCCACTATGGACATTCCATACAGCATATCTAGTTGCAAGACAATTACTAGTTCGTAGAAGTTTAACTTAGATTAGGTTATGTAAACTCTAGATAGCCCAAGTTTATATTTTGCAAATGTAATGTACTTGGCTTGGTGCTTTAGTCTGATGCGGTTTTAAAGTTGTCTTTTTGCCAACCTTTTGTATTATGTATAATTATAATGGTTTGTAATTTGTATAATTAAGACTTATGTAATGGTTTGTACTTTGAAGTAATGTTAGAATCATTTTGCCTCAATTTCTGTCCTACTTTCTACATGATATTTGTATAGCCATATGTGTTTTTACATTCATAAAATATCTCTCAAATCATTGACAGATAGATATGGGACGAAAAAATGTCGCACAAAAGAAAAAACCACCAGCTAAAAAACCTGTCTCAATGCATTCTTTTTATTCAACCAAACCAAAAGATGATGAAGAATTAATAGGCAAGGCATCTAATTCAAGTAAGTTGTCTCAACCGATCTTATCTTTTGCATATGCATGGAATTACTTTATATGTACATTAAACAATCGTGTACATGCATAAAATATGTACAGCCACGATATCGCGTACAAGTATGCTACGTAACATTGCAGCTGCTAGTGTAATCCAACCCTACTTAAAGGTTATCATTCCCCTAGTTTAAATCCCGTCCCCTCGGAAAAGGGTTCACTCTTCCCCCTCTAGGGTGTCTTTAGGTATCGCGGCCGTTCAAATAAGGATAAGGGAAAGGGTTTAGGGTTGGATTAGGCGGGTCCGCGAAGCGGTCCTGCCTAATCCAACCCTAAACCCTTTCCCGTCCTACTTAAAGGTTATCATTCCCCTAGTTTTAATCCCGTCCCCTCGGAAAAGGGTTCACTCTTCCCCCTCTAGGGTGTCTTTAGGTCTCGCGGCCGTTCGAATAAGGATAAGGGAAAGGGTTTAGGGTTGGATTAGTTCCGCGAAGACCTGCCTAATCCAACCCTAAACCCTTTCCCGTCCTACTTAAAGGTATCATTCCCCTAGTTTTAATCCCGTCCCCTCGGAAAAGGGTTCACTCTTCCCTTCAAGGGTGTCTTTAGGTCTCGCGGCCGTTCGAATAAGGATAAGGGAAAGGTTTTAGGGTTGGATTAGGCGGGTCCGCGAAGCGGTCCTGCCTAATCCAACCCTAAACCCTTTCCCGTCCTACTTAAAGGTTATCATTCCCCTAGTTTTAATCCCGTCCCCTCGGAAAAGGGTTCACTCTTCCCCCTCTAGGGTGTCTTTAGGTCTCGCGGCCGTTCGAATAAGGATAAGGGAAAGGGTTTAGGGTTGGATTAGGCGGGTCCGCGAAGCGGTCCTGCCTAATCCAACCCTAAACCCTTTCCCGTCCTACTGAAAGGTTATCATTCCCCTAGTTTTAATCCCGTCCCTCGGAAAAGGGTTCACTCTTCCCCCTCTAGGGTGTCTTTAGGTCTCGCGGCCGTTCGAATAAGGATAAGGGAAAGGGTTTAGGGTTGGATTAGGCGGGTCCGCGAAGCGGTCCTGCCTAATCCAACCCTAAACCCTTTCCCGTCCTACTTAAAGGTTGTCATTCCCCTAGTTTTAATCCCGTCCCCTCGGAAAAGGGTTCACTCTTCCCCCTCTAGGGTGTCTTTAGGTCTCGCGGCCGTTCGAATAAGGATAAGGGAAAGGGTTTAGGGTTGGATTAGGCGGGTCCGCGAAGCGGTCCTGCCTAATCCAACCCTAAACCCTTTCCCGTCCTAAACCCTTTCCGCGAAGCGGTCTAGCCTCTTACATGCATCAAAAACCAACATATGTGCATTAAACTACCGTGTACATGCATGAAAAAGCAATATATGTGCATTAAACATTCTCATACCTGCATACAATTTGTGAATGATTAGACCACCTAGGTTGTACATTTTCATCAATTTGTAACATTATTTTATTAATTATGAAGCTAATAACTGTTCTTAAATGTTACCAGATAATATGGAAAAGGAAACTCCTACAGCCGAAAAAGTTGTGCAATGTCGAAGGAGTACTCGTAAGAAGCCTAATGATAAAGGCGAAGATGCAAGTCCAAGTAAGAAGCAACCTAACAAAAAAAGCAATATATGTGCATTAAACTACCGTTTCCCGTTCTAATTTTACGATACCACTCCCCTAGTGTTAATCCTGCTCGATATAGTTTGGCTCAAAAATAATAGTAAATGATGGCAATAGGCATCTAGCCTCTTTTATGCATCAAAAACCAACAGATGTGCATTAAACTACCGTGTACATGCACGAAAAAGCAATATATGTGCATTAAACATTCTCATACCTGCATATTTGTGAATGATTAGACCATCTAGCTTATACATTTTCATCAATTTGTAACATTATGTTATTAATTATGAAGCTAATAACTGTTCTTAAATGTTACCAAATAATATGGAAAAGGAAACTCCTACAACCAAAAAAGTTGTGCAATGTCGAAGGAGTCCTCGTAAGAAGCCTAATGATAAAGGCGAAGATGCAAGTCCAAGTAAGAAGCAACCTAACAAAAAAAGCAATATATGTGCATTAAACTACCGTTTCCCGTTCTAATTTTACGATACCACTCCCCTAGTGTTAATCCTGTTCGATATAGTTTAGCTCAAAAATAATAGTAAATGATGGCAATAGGCATCTAGCCTCTTACATGCATCAAAAACCAACATATGTGCATTAAACGACCGTATAAATGCATGAAACAGCAATATATGTGCATTAAACACTCTCATACCTGCATACAATTCGTGAATGATTAGACCATCTAGGTTATACATTTTCATCAATTTGATACATTATGTTATTAATAATGAAGCTAATAGTTGTTCTTAAATTTTACAGGTAATATGGAAAAGGAAACTCCTACAGCAGAAGAAGTTGTGCAATGTCGAAGGAGTCCTCGTAAGAAGCCTAATGATAAAGGCGAAGAGGCAAGTGCAAGTAAGAAGCAACCTAACAAAAAAAGGAAGCCTAATGACGAAGGTGAAGGAACCTCAAGTGCGAACAAAGCTACGAAAAGAAGGAAACGTAATAATGACTATAAGACTCTACTTACGAGGATGAGTCCTTCAATGATAACTAATCTGATCAAGTTGAACCCATCTGAGAAGCAAATTGAAGCCATTCAGAGCATGGGTTTTGGGGGTTTGCTCAAGATTCAAACAGAAGAAATCAATGGTCATTTAGCACGATGGATTGTAGAGTCATTCAATCCTTTTGATTGTTCGTTGATGAATGGGAAATTATATATAACAGATGAGGATGTCTACTTGGCAACTGGAATTCCGATGGGTCCATTAGACATCGTTCAAGTTGGGAGGTACTCCAAAGAGGAGGCTTATTTAGAGGCTGTCAAGAGATTTAAAGGGCAGTTTAGCACCTCAAATATTACCAAAAAGCTTGTACTAGAGCAGATGATGGAGCAGCGGGATGGTGGAGACGATTTCAAGAGAAACTTTCTTTTGTATATCGTTTCAACTCTGTTGATGGGTGTGATTGGTGATGCTCCTAGCACTCGCATATTAAGTTGCTTGGGTGATCTCTCCGATGTTCCTAATTTCAATTGGTGCAAATTTGCAAGGGATCAAATGATGGACAATGTTATTTCATGGAAAGAGGCAGTGGTTAGTGATCCTAATACGTACTTTAAGGGACCTATTCTGATTTTTACCTTTATCTACTTGGATAGAGTAGTTTTTAAGTCCCGATTGGTATCTCGATCTTTTCCGTTGTTGGCTAATTGGTCTGACAAAAATATCAGAGAGAGGGTGAAGTTGGAGAAACATGAGGGGAAGGGTTTCGGAAAGGGGCGCGTAGTAGACAGATTTGTTTATCATTCAGAAACTGTCCATGAAACGGAGGAGAAACACCGGCCTGATAATGCAACAAAAGATAAGGTTGACGGTAATGAAGAAGGTTGTGCACTTGAAGAGAAAAAAAATGCGTTAATATTTTAGCGGGGTCTGCTGTTCATTTTGCAGACAGTTATGATGCATTATCCAAGGCAATTCGGCAAGCTAAATCCAAGGTTCCCAGTTTAGTCGCCGTTTCCCAAATGCAATCTTTGGCTGATTCGTTGTTTGAAGGGTTCTCCTTGTCTCAGCAGAGTAGAGAATCAGAGAGGGAGGGGGATAGGGAGGGTGCTGATGGCGTGGGTGGTTCTGCAAGTGGTGATAAAGTGGAGGTAGATCAGAGGATGGAGGAGGATAAAGTTCAGCAAGACGAAGATAAAGTTGAACCTGAAACGGAGGAGGAGAAGAAGAAGGATGAGGTATATGGGGATGATGATTTTCTTGATAATCCCTCTGTCTTAGCTGAACTAGAAAGTGTTCTTAATAATGCCTACAACCATGTTGGTAAGGTGTTTAAAGAGCATGGTGATAATCTTGGCAAAGAAAAGATGGACAAAGATCTTATGGAAGGACCCTCTTTTAGTCTTTTTACTGGTGATGACGCGCCATACACATCTCAAGAGTTCCGTGACTCACTGAAGTTTCATTATTTTAAGGCTCCTCATGCGGGCGTTCCCCATGCAAGCACGTCAGCTACACCTTTCATTTCATCCCCTGTAGTAGCTCAGTGCCCTGTATCGCCAATAGTTATCCCGTCCCAACCATCGCCAATAATTATCTCATCCCAACCATCACCAATAGTTATCTCGTCTCAACTGTCATTGGATCAATCTCCAATTATGCCTTCTTCTCCCCTTGTACAAGTGTCCCCAATTGCCCCCTCAAAACATGCCATGGAGACCCGGCAACCTAAGAGGGTGCTGTCAAAGAGGAATGTTGAGGTAGCTGATGTTTACCGTTCACCTTTCTTCATACGAAACGTGGATGTGTTGCGTGACTTGAGTCAGTCTGAGAAAGAGATTGGAGACTATGCATTTGCATGTGACTTAGACGAAGGGTATGTATTAGTCTACTACATCTCTTCATTTTTCATTGTATTCGATAAATGTATTATATTTTCTATTTATAACACTAATGTTTCCTTTTTTATACATGTTTAGCGAGGTTCTGTTCAGCCATACGGGCAAGAGTCTTACACGACGTGATTTAAAGACCTTGTTACTTGGTAGTAAAGTTCACAGCAATGTCATCAGTTTGTGGTGTGATTATCTGAATGACCAAAACAGATTAAGATCTCGTACATCCCGTTGCCGTCTATTTTTCACCGAAGAAACTGATGTAGGTTTTTTATTTAATTTTGTTACAGCGTCAGTTATCAAATTGTAGCTTTTGTATTCTCTAATACATCACCTAATTTAATCTACAGATTAACTCATTGGACGTCAACTTTGAAGAAGTGAAGTTGGTAATTCCTTGAAGATTTAATTTTTTTTAAAATGTTTGCTAATTAATAATATAAATAGTTCTTAGCCTTTTTATTTTTATTATATTGCAGGTTTTTACTCCTGTTGTGGCACCCACGCCACTTCTTTTTTGTTTCCATGTTGAGAATGGCTTGTACGAAGTTATACACCCAATGGATCCGAAGCAAACTGATTATTCAGTCCATGTTAAAGATGTGGTATGTCTTCATACGCTTTCGCAATAAGCTTGTTAAATGGCTGATTTAGGTCTACTTTTAAAATAAATTATTTACTTGGCATTGTCTTTCGCTTATCAGACGAAATTGTTGATTTCAAAGCTTAGTAACAAGATTCCAAAGCTGAACGCTGCATGGTATTTAATAGCCAAACTGTATGTTCCGAATTCAACCTTTGATGTTGTGCGTGATACTGAATCTACCTTATGCGTCATATGGAGACGTACAACGGGACTAAGTTAGGCTATAGTTCAAAGCTGCTAAAGGACGTAAGTCTCTATTACTGAAGTCTAATTTTAAGTTAGTGTTTCTATTTATCTAGCTTATGCGTAATATTTAGATCAATTCAGATGAATGTTTATTAGGAAGGTCATCAGCTTGTTTCATTTTCTGCTACTTGTCTTATTTGTGCAGTTTCATGGATGTATATGCATGAACTAGCTTTGTAGTTTCATGGATGTATATGCATGAACTAGCTTTGTAGTTTCATGAATTAGCCCTGTATATGCATGAACTAGCTCTGTAGTTTCATGAATTAGCCCTGTATATGCATGAACTAGCTGTGTAGTTTCATGAATTAGCCCTGTATATGCATGAACTAGCTGTGTAGTTTCATGAATTAGCCCTGTATATGCATGAACTAGCTCTGTAGTTTCATGAATTAGCCCTGTATATGCATGAACTAGCTCTGTAGTTTCATGAATTAGCCCTGTATATGCATGAACTAGCTCTGTAGTTTCATGAATTAGCCATGTATATGCATGAACTAGCTCTGTAGTTTCATGAATTAGCCCTGTATATGCATGAACTAGCTCTGTAGTTTCATGAATTAGCCCTGTATATGCATGAACTAGCTCTGTAGTTTCATGAATTAGCCCTGTATATGCATGAACTAGCTCTGTAGTTTCATGAATTAGCCCTGTATATGCATGAAATATGTAGGCTCTGATTCTAACTTCACTTTTTTTTGTTATTTTTCAGAGATATGCTGTGAAACGTTATATTGTGAGGGTTTGCAATCAAATTTTGACTTGGGCTAACAACTCTTTGAAAGTTCAAGTGATGTCTGATGCAAAGGCTTACAACAGTGGCAGTGGCTGTGAGATTCGGTAAATAAAAATTCTACATTTTTGTCTTATACAACTTATATCTTGCAATCAAATTTTAAGAACCTTTGATTTTCCGCAGTAATCAAGTGCGACAAGAGTTATGCTATACGGATGCACGAAAAGAGTTATGCTATACAGATGCACAGTTGATGAATTTTATTAAGACAAATGTGGCGAATAAGAAGTAAGTTATAATTGACCATAAAGCATTTTTTAAAATATAATTATTTTTTTTGCATTTATATATTTTGAGTGGATCTAATTACAATATTTGCGTTATTAGTGATGTTGTTGTTGCAACGGAATGGTTGGAAGTTACCCAAGAAGCAATGCAGACTTTGCTACGAGGGAGTTGGGTGATGGATATGGTTATTGATCTTGTTAGTCTTCGTACAACACTCGAAAAACCAGGTGTTGTGTACTTTCCGACAATAATGAAGGTATGTATTCATATTCCTTAGTAACTACTAATGATTGTTCTTGGAATTACCAAGATTTTTGACAAAGGCTCGCTCGCACCTTTCAGGATGTTGTTTCTAAAGACGGTTTTCGAAGCCAATACATTAAGCTTGACTATTTGCCCCAAAATTTAGCCAAAGCCCAACTGGTAAATAAATAATTATCACTGATTGTGTATCATGACGGTTTTTATTGTATCAATTTCATTTCCGCATGTTTTGTAAATATTTCAGGCGTTCTTTCCTTTCTGCGTGAACAAAGAACATTGGTTTGCTTGTGTTTCGGACTTTCATAAAAGGAAAAATTTCATACTTGACTCCAGATTGCCACGGCGCCCTGATGCAAGACGTACATTTTTGGTTGATACGGTATGATTTTATGCCTAACTCGCTGAATGATCATGTGCTCGTGTGTTGGATTGACCTGATATTTTTTTAAATCGCTTATCTCATCAGCGAGAAATATGTCATTATTACGTTTATTTTATGGATAACTGTCACAACAACTTCTTCTTGTGTCACGTTCCCTGTTACCAAAACTTTGTTCGAGTCGATTATATAATCTGAATGTTTTTGTATAGCTATTGCCTGCTTTGGAGATCATCGCAAGAGACCGTCCGGGTTACAAAAGACTGTTGCAGATAAAAACTTTTGAGTGGGAGAATGTGAATGTGCCTCAACAAAAGAATGGGTACCTTACGTACTTAAATTATGCTTAAATTATATTACTCATCTTAATATATTTGATGGATACAAACCATATTTAAATGTTTAACAACTTTCATAGGTATGCTTGCGGAGTCTATCTGCTGAAGTGGCTTGAAAACTTGCGTTTTCAAGCATCATGGATAGATGAGACTTGTTACGAGGTAAGGTTGTCTAAACTAAGTTATATTAGTTGAACATTATTGAGCATTTTTTATTGCAGCACTTTTAATATTGTTGTCAAAAATATATATGCAGGATTTGGATGAATATGGTGAGAGTATGCTTCTTGAAATTATGAAATGGGAGCAAAACAAGAGAAAGGTAATATCAATAACTTTTGAATTCATAATTTTCAATTTTCTTTCGTTTATTTTCAATCTAAGGAGGGGCCTAAACGTAACAATATTTCCCCCGCTTTTACTTTTGTAGGTTTTCGACTAGGCATTATTTTCTAAACACTTGATTATCGAAGGGAGTAGCACAGAACCTAACCCTACGTTCCAACCATTGAACCTTGCAAGATTTGGCTGGAGTAAAGTTGTAGATTTCTGTGTGTTTGGGTGGTACAGTTAGTGTAATTATTGACCATAGGATCTGTTAAAAGATATCGGTAAGTTTAGGTGGTAAAGACATATAACTTATAGGATCTATTTAAACAGTTGTACTAGGGCATCAGTTATGAAATTATTGCCGTATACATGCATTAAAAAACAGTGTATGTGCATGAAACAACCTTCCACATGCATAAAATATGTTATCTTTGGGAACTGGCCTATGTCAAGACAGTTATGATTAGCGTAAACCAGTACTCGAAATATAAAATATGACCATCTCGTCTAGACAAGCGGAAAACAGTTCTCAAAAATGTTCCAGAATTAGGTAATTTGATGAATAATAATTATAAAGCAAATTAAGCTATTTATCATCGGTCGTCTTTTCTAAAAAAAACTCTGATTGTCTAAAAGACTAATATTAATATGGGACAAAGCCCAAATTGAAATAAGCACAAATTAAGTACTTTAAGTTTCCCTACATCATTTCATCAAATTTTTCAAGTTCCTTAATAATTGTCGTATGAGTGCATTAAAAAATAGTATATGTGCATGAAACAACCTTGTACATGCATGAAATATGTTATCTTTGGGACCTGGCTTGTGTCAAAACAATTATGAATTTTCATTCTAAATATGACCATCATGTCTCAAGCGTGCATTGCTGCGAAGTCAACAATCTCCGCCCCATCACTTCATAATCCATGCCGCCCCACCACCTTCTCTATTCATGCCATCAATCCAAACATCTTCGTGGCACAAATCAAATAGTCAAACAATTTGTGTATTAATATAGCCCAAGCTTCATCAATTAATCACTTTTAGTTAATTGTTCCCTACATAAATTAATCCTATTTCTTAAGTTCCTCAAATAATTGCCTTTTACATGCATTAAAAATTAGTCTATGTGCATGAAAAAACCTCCTACGTGCATGAAATACGTAATATTCGAGTCCAAACATGGTCATAGGATAAGAGGACCATTATTCAAGTGGACTTTAGTGAGTCCATTCTCAAGTGATTTTTGAAGGCTTCACAAGTCGAAATTCTATAAAATAAAAAAGTTCAACAATAAAAGTTCAAAAAAAAAGTCCATATACAAAATTTCAAATAAAAAAGTCCTAAAATGGTTATACATGCTACTGTCAAATTAAAAAAATCTTCAAGTATGCTTCTCAAATGATATTCTTCAAGTTCTTCAAGTATGCTTCTCGAATGATATTCTTCAAGTATGGTCCAACAGTGCAAGTCCCTTGCTTAACTGCACAAGTCCAAACATTATTTCATTAATCAAATTTGCAAAACTGCCAAGCGACACAAGTATAGTTTCAGGAGAGATAAAAAAAAACTGGAGGGAAAACATGTGCTAATAATAGAAAACTTACGCTAATATAAGAGAAAACTTACTCTACTCATCGTCATCGTCGGTGATCTTTTTGTCACAATTCCTACTGTCATGGTTCGCCATCTCCCCACAAGCCTTGCATCTTCTTAGCGGTCTCTTGCTTACTTCCCCAGCCTTTTCTCTTTGCGAGATCAATCGTTTCCCAGATCCTTTGTTTTTGCATTGTCTTGGAGGCAAAACTTTAATTTCACTAGGAAGACTTGTTCCCAAAAGCATTCCAATTTCAGCATTCTTGTCCATTTTCTTTCCAATACCACTATTACCACTATCATCAATGACACTTGTTACCGCAAGTACCCTTTCTTTGAACCCACGTAGCATGCCCATCAACTCATCACAATAAACATGACTTTGTTCAACTACTGACACGCAAGTGAACAATTCTGACCACAATTCACTGACTTTGTTTTTCTGTACCTCAACTGATCTACAATCAGTGAGCAACTGCCCATCAGAACTGAATATGGGCTTGCAGGTTGCTAGTTTGCTCCACCTATTAATTAAATATTCACTTGGAACTTTCTTAAACCCTCGTTCTCTAAGGACACATAGAGCATGTCTACAGAGTATTCCATGCCTTTCAAACTTCTTGCAAGTGCACACAATTTTTGATTCATCCGTCTTTAACCCAACCACATACACTTTATCCCTTTCTCGATCTATGATAGAGATGTATTGAATTGCATGTTCTGGATCTTTTTGTATATCCTCAACACCACATGAAAAGCATGCTGCTTTTAATTCCTCCTGAAACTCAAAGAAAATTTTTGGAGTGTAGAATTCTGCTGCATGCTTTTCTATGGCTAGCGGAGTACACAACGAAGGGGAAGAGTTCTTTGAATGTGCAATCAGTTTCGATTGAGTCCATCTTTGTGAATCCATTGCACTCTCAAATCTCATCCAAAACTCAACAAGGGTCAAATTTGGATTAGTGAAGTTGCTAAAGAAATTATTTTCTGACTCCGACCTAGAGGTTGTTCTCATCAGACCTCCTAAAAACAAGTCACGAAAGTAAGCTGGAACCCACAACTTTCTCATACCGTACTTCTCCTTAAGCCACCCATTATCTGACAACCCATGAGATTCCACAATTGTATTCCACCTTTCCTCAAATTCATTCGGCTCCACATCTTCACCCCAAACACATGAGTTTATCTCTTTCAGAAAGCTAGTTTCTTTACATATTGTATGCCCTACCTTCTCAGACAACTTCTTCAATATGTGCCACATGCAATATCTATGTTGCACCTTATCTTTAAAGACTAGTTTCATTCCTTCTTCTACCCCCCCGTCTTCATCAGTTATCATACAAACTGGATGACGACCCCCCATAGCTTCTAGGAATTTCGTAAATAACCAACGAAATGACTCCTTCCCCTCATTAATAAGAAGTCCTGCCCCAAAGGTAACGCACCTCTTATGATGATCATCCCCAGTGAAAGGGGCAAAGATCATTCTATAAGTATTTTTCCTAAAGGTAGTGTCAAAGGATGTCATGTCCCCAAATAACAAATAATTTTTTATACTAATAGGGGCAGCCCAAAAAATATGTGACAATCTACCTTTAGAGTCTACCTCAAAATCGAAGTAAAACGACGGACACATGTGTTTTATTTTCATAAAATGCTCAATGAGCATTTGAGCATCACCTTCTGCTAAATACTTCTTTATATCTCGGGAATAATTTTTAAAGTCTTCCAATGACGCACCCACATTCTTATAACCTCTAACGTACTCCTTAAACATCCTAAAGGTCCTAACTGGTCCTTGGTTGACTTTTGCGTTGTCAACTATGAATTTTTTATGAACTATATTCAATTATCTCGTTTGCGTCAAATGTACCATTGTTAATGGTGTTTGTGGCATATGATTATGACCTTCAACAAAAGCATATATTTGGTATTGACCACTAGGAATTCGCTTAAAGTTAACCCTAGCAGGACACGAAATCCTAGTTCTTTGCCTCCGTTGTTTTGTTCCTTTTGCTTGACATTCTCCAGCCTTATTACACAAACATGCTTTATGCGTGACAACATCCTTAGAAACCTTTTGTGATCCTAATCTAGACACAAAGCCACATTCTTTTGCATATGCTTCATAAAACCCAATACCAAGTTCAAGCTTATCAAATACCATATCAATACTAGGCTTAAGATGGATAGGACAATCAAAAGTACGATTCCTGTTGCTTGAAGAACCTTCTGCCTCCTCTTCATCTACTACTTCCTCTACTACGTTGTCTACATATGTGATGAAATAAAGTAGAATTAAAAAGATGAGGGATACATAAGAAGATGAATTACAGATATACAACACATGTATAGCTCAGTTTTCTTAACACTTGACTTATAGGTGCATGGAAAAACGACTCATGTGCATGAAAAAACCCAGTACATGCATGAAATATGAAAAAACTAATGAGGTAGAACAAAATTGTACCTTGAATAACATCAGAAGTCACAGGTACAGGGACCTCAACTGCAATTGCAGATATTTCAGATACGGATTGAGATGCATTAGCTTCTACAATCACTACTTGACTTGTAATTACATTTGAAGAAGTATATGATACAATGTCACTCACATTCCTACAACAAGAAACATCAAAAATTAAATAATGAACGATTTTGATACATATCAGAAAATTACTACATTGATAAAACCCTGATTCAAACTAAAACAATAATCACGAATTTAGGAAAAAAGAGTTAATAATAAATCAGGGAAAATAAATTAAAATTAAAATTGCTCAGGAATTGGAAGATTAATCTCACATATTACAAGCAATCTCTGAAGTCTGACATGTGAATATTTCCTCAATTTATCAATGCAAATTTTACTCAACAAAAAAATAGATTTCATCATAGAAAAAAAGACAGGTAAAATTACTACATTGATAAAACCCAGATTTTGATGCACCTAATACAAATTAGATGCACACAATTATCATAATTATCTACAGATTTTGATAAAACCCAGATTTCAACAAATTTAGGTAATTTATCAAAATCAACAACCATAATTTCTCAATTGACCCAATATAATTCACCAAACCCTAATTTCACAAACATAATAATAATTACCAGTTTAGCCCAATAATAAAACCATTAATTCAACTAATTTAATCAAAAAACTAAAAAAATTACAATTAGATAACAATATAAACCCTAATTTCACAAAATTTAATCATCAATTTCGAATGTTTACCTCGAATTAACAGTATCCATGGATGGAGAAGCTTTTAACAGTTTAATCGTCGAAGTGCTTGATCGTCGAAGTGTTTGATCGTCCTTTATGTGACGATCGAACGGGAGAGAGAAACGTTTGGGGGTTAGATGAACTGATGTCGAAGAACTGATGTCGAAGAGAGAGAAAGAATTATGAGAGAGAAAGAAAAATTTTTTTGGAAAATGAATGAGATTGAAAGGTTTGGGGGTGCGCGTTAGATTGAAAGTATAGTTAGTTAATCTCAGCAGTCTAATATTATTAGATCTAAGGGCTGTGAGTGGTTCTCACAGTTCTCATTATACTAGTAGTTCTCACCGGATCCTGACCCTATATATATATATATATATATATAT
>JAIUZE010067048.1:0-37148 GCA_022085475.1 Heliosperma pusillum
CATATGCTAGGTTATATGTTAGTTATTTGTTTCATAACATGAAATCATATGTATATGTTAATTTTTGTATTTTCCATATACATTACTTTTATGTTATTCATGTTTTATTAAACTCGACATTTCGTGGCTGGGAGAACTCGGAGTTACTCCCCACTGACTGTGGCTTCCGTGTTTATATTTAATGCGGTTGGCAGGTTTGTGATGCATACATGGGTACATTGACGAGCTAGCGAGCGAAGTATTTACCTTGGACCTATATTCGGTTCTTAGGATTGTATATTATTATACACTCTTGTATTTCTGTATTTATACGGGAGATATGTCTCCCGTTTCAGATACTTTTTATTGTATAATATTATTTCCGTTTTGTTATGAACCTTTTTATTTAAGACACCTTCTTATGATGAATATATTTAATAGTAGGTTCCGGTTTTAAAATGTACCGATTTTCACTAAAGTGAACCTATTAGAAACGTATTCTCATCTTTTATTTATTTAAATTATTTTTTTCTTTCCGCAAATTTGAGGGTGTCACAGTTATCATCAAATTTGCTATACACACATTTATCCGACTGATTTAGTCTATACCCATTAGATAAAACAACCTCAGCAAACTTGTGATGCCATTACTTAGGAGCTTGTTTAAGTCCATACAATGACTTAATTAACTTACAAACTTTATGCTCATTACCGGGCATAACGAATCCTTCCGGTTGTTTCATATAAACCTCCTCATTGACTTCACCATTCAAGAACGCCGTCTTAGCATCCGTTTGATGGATCACTTAATTATTAATTATTAATTGCAGCAAGTGCAATCAATGAGCTCACCTACAGGAGCATAGTTATAGAAATAATCAATCCATTCCTTTTGTCTAAAGCCTTGGATAATCAATATAATATAGCTTTAAATTTGTCGATTGTATCATCAACTTTCATCTTCTTCTTGAAGATCCACTTGCAACCTAATGTCTTACAACCACGAGGTAGATCCGCAAGCAACCAAGTGTTATACCCCATAATGGAGTCCATCTCATCATTCACCGCCTCTTTCCAAAAGGAAGAGTCATGAGACTTCATTGCCTCATTAAAAGTCCTAGGGTCCTCATAAATATGAAAATAATAAGGGTAGATGTTTTCACATTCATCCCTTGAACCTTCAACCAAGTAGGTTTGCAAATTGGGTCCAAAGGATTTAGCAATAATTCCTCTCTTACTCTTACGAATTTCGGGAGTAAATTCTTGAGATGTGACATGATCACTATCCTCAATAGCAGGGCCGGCCCTAGGGCCTGTTTGGGTGGGCAAATGACAAGGGCCCAACATTAGAAGGGGCCCAATGTAAAAAGAAAAAAATGAAAGTCAGGGAATTGGTAAACGCAGTCAAGCAAGACTAAAGTAGGATTAGTTAATTTTGGTAAGTAATAAATGGTACCAGGAAGTTAAAGTAGGAAGTAAAACAACTTTTGGTAAGTAATAAATGGTATTATCATTAATTTTCCTGATTTCACTCCTTTTCTTTTGCCTCTTTGATTGCTTTTCAACTTTATTTTTTCCTCCAAATCCCAAAAAATAAAAATCAGCCTTACTTATAAAAAATCTAGGGTTCTTCAAAAGATCAATAGTTTCATCATTTAAATTTAGAATTTAATTTTGAAGGGAGTAAAGTTTAAGTGTATCTAGTGACTATTGCTCATTTGCTCGTTATACGTCGTCTCGTTGAGCCACCTTCGTCAAAACTTACCCGAGGTCGTCAATGTAAGAAGAACGGTTGAATGGTCTTGCAATGTTATCAATCGAGAAAGAACTTTTGGAAAACATCAATGTTGATGTTCTGATCTTATAAATGACTTTGCATCACAAAATGCGTAGATCGCACTTTTTATGATTAATTGTAATATTTTTTTAAAAGGCCCCATTTTCGTATTTTGCCTAGGGCCTTCAAATGTTCGGAACCGACCCTGCTCAATAGTTCCACTAGAACTAGGTACAACGTTTTAATCTTGGTATCATGAAGTCTTACAACCACTCGATAACCCCAAACTCGAAGAAATTCAAGTTTGGTTTCCTTTTGTACCAAAGTTCAAATGGAGTAACATCATTCCATTTATTAATAATCCTATTTAATAAATAGCAAGCCGTTAACATGGCTTCACTCCAAAATCCGTCACTCAAACCCGAGTAAGACAACATAGAATTAACCATCTCTTTAAGGACTCTGTTTTTTTTTTCTGCCACGCCATTTAATTGTGGTGTGTAAGGAGGAGTAACTTCATGAATGACACCAGAAGAATCAAAATACAAAGGGTCATAATATTTACCACCTCTATCGGTGCGCAACCTTTTAATCAAATCTGATTGTTGCAATTCCACTTCATTTTTAAAGACCTTAAACTTATCAATTCCCTCATCTTTAGAGTGAAGTAAATATATGTAATAAAACCGACTAAAATCATCAATGAAAGTCAATACATATTTTTTACTACCCAAAGATGGAGACCCATTAAAATCACATAAATCACTATGAATAAGTTCAAGCACATGTGAGATTCTAGACACATTTCCAAATGATTGCCTTTTGATTTTTGTCAACATACAAGTATTGCACTTATTTATGTTCATGTTAAATGATGGAATTAGACCATCTTTAGACATATTTTCCAATCTTTTATAATGTACATGTCCTAATCTCACATGCCACAAATATGAAGTATCAACAATAGAGGAACGGTTAAAAATAGAACTATCTTTAGGAACTACATTCAACATAAACATTCCATTACAAAAGTAACCAAATCTAATAAACAAACCATGTTTTGATAATACATACTTATTAGATTCATACACTTGCTTGTAACCAAGCTTACATAAACAACTACCGGAAACAAGGTTTTTCCTAATTCCAGGAACATGAAGTACATTACATAATTTTACATTATTGCCGGAACTAAATTATAACACCACCGTACCATGACCAATTAGAGGAGCGGTAGACTTGTTGCCCATATATAAGACGGACCCATCATTTACCGATTCATTATCCTTGAACCAATGTCAATCCTTGAAAACATGATTGGTTTCACCCGAGTCTATCCACCATGCCACTACATCATCCTGCACATAAAATGCCTCAGAAATTAGTGGTACATAATTCACAACCGAATTAAAACCATAGTCTAAAAACTGACCTTGATTAGTGAGTGGACCTTTGTCTTTAGACCCTTGTCCTCCTTGGTAGGTACTAGCACCCTTTCGTTTCTTGTGCTTTCCGACCTTACAATTCATTTTAGAAATTCCCGGTCTTTCCACAAGTCCAACAAGCACCTTTCAGTGTTTTGTTCGACTCATCATCATTGGTGTTGTAGGGGCGTTTCTTCCCCTTGAACTTTTCTTGGAACCCTCTCCCTTTTCCATCATATCGACGGAAGAGGATCCCATAATATCTTTACCTTTTCCCTTACCGCCATCTTGCGCCCTTAGAGATTCCTCTATGCGCAAGTGACTACCAAGTTGAGTAAGACTCAACTCTTCCTTTTTGTGTTTAAGCATGTGTTTAAAGTCCTTCCAAGAAGGAGGTAACTTGTCTATTATGCTAGACACCGAGATGAGATAGACTCATCCATCTCCATTTTATGTTGAGCGAATTGCCCCAAAATCCGGAGGAATTCGTTGTATTGTTCCATCACCGGTCGAGTATCGACCATGCGATAATTCATAAAATTACCGATAAGGAACTTCTTACTAGAAGCATCCTCATCCATGTATTTTGACTCAATTTGGTACCACAAGTCTCTAGCGGACTCAACATTTTGATAAATATCAAATAAAGAATCGGACATACCATTAAGGATGTGACCAAGGCAAATGTAGTCATCGTTTTCCCACTTATTCCGCTAGCGTTGAATCTCCGCGAGTGTTTCATCTCCCATTATCTCCGGCATGGGAGTTCTTGGAACATACACAACCTTCAAAGTAGTGAGAAGGAAGTGCATTTTCTTTTGCCACATTCAAAAATCAACACCTTCGAACTTGTCAAGTTTCCCAAACTTGGAAGTCAAGTCTCCGATTCCATTTCAAATGCAGAAAATACTCTAAGAATGTTGTAGTTTTTGTAGTAAATAAAAAACTAAAATACAATTACAAACTAGTAATTACAAAGGTACTAAACTGAAATGAAAACGAACTATAAACGGTGTTTATAACCCAATTATATCACGCTAGAATGCGCTTTCCTTAGAGTATTTCGACCCTACAAGCCTTTAGGTATCACGAAATCTCTTGAGGATAAGACGATTACAACTTTGCTTAAGGCAAGAACAAATATCAAATAACAAGAGAGTTTTCTTTTGCCAAAATCTAAAAAATGAAAGTGAAGTGAGAACACTCAATAATCAGAGACTTTCAGACACCCTACCCTGGTCGGGGCTAGGCCACCCCAATCAGGGATATAGCTCTCTTGTTTTATATGCGCGAAAACACTAAGTATAATACTTAGTAAAAACCGAGTATAAAACTCAATACAAATAACGAGTCGATATAAATATACAATAAACTCCTCATTTCCTTATCCATTATAATCATGAACTCGATATACGATTATATGAGCATGCACTCTGTATTCCCGACTCACATTGTATCTTTTACGAGCTTAAAACCGACTTTGACTTGAAAATCCAAATGCACTTAAATGACTTGTGATCAAAATAACTAACAAAAAAGAGGTTAACTACATGTACAACTAAATCTCCATATATACCCCCCTCTTCCTCTACGACCGCTCATTAAAAGTAGAAGTAGAACCTCTATGCATGAGGCGACTTTCAAGTGCATATCAAGTCTTGTTTCCTCTTGTAAATAATCATCATTGTGTCTAAACTTTAATGGCCACTGCAACAAAGAGATAAGACATCATAGAATTACCAATTAAGAGAAGCCTCCGTGTACTGAACCTAGCAACAGCCCAAATCACAAAGATTACAATGACAAACAAATATGCCACGCCTATTCCTATGGGCCAAACTTTCATATAAGCGTGTAGCATGCTGACTTTGCGCTTCTTCATCGGGCAACGCTTTCTGTGCCACCGACACAATGGAATACTATCCTAAATACTTCGTTAATTTGTGTCAAAAATAACTAAGATCTAATGGCCATCGTTATCGATTTAACCATTAAGGTTAAATTTCTTGATTACTTTTTGGTTAATGAGAGCCACAACTCTCATTAGTAACATAATAATTATACGGAGTGGATTATTTGCTTGTATAGCCAGTAACGTAGCCAGAATTTGACTTTAGGGGATATAATTTTTAGGGTGCAAACGATTAATTTTATAAAATACAATCGAAATTTTTTCAAAAAAACTAACGAAACAACGGAAATTTCATTTGTCGGGGGGCGAGCGCCCCTAGCTTCACCATTTTGTATAGCTTTGACTAAGATAAATGAACATTTGTTATAAACTTATAATATTATATTCGCTAGTTTAGTTACTTTACATTAAATAGAAGAACACATATATTTGACAATTAGAAACAGAGGAAAAAAGCGAAGAAATTGGTAATACTAAGAGAAAGTTCACAAATTACAATTATGAGTTCCTCAATAAAAATAGAACTTATAATCACACATTACATTCTAGGGTAACCCCCAAATAATAGCAGCATACATAAATATAAATATCTTTGCTGAAAACAGCAAACTATTAAAAACAAGATGCTAATTACCACTTCCATTACCGGGTAGTAAAATTCCACAATTGCCTGATTCTACCCTCATCATCTGCCTTGCAACAGTAAAGAGGAAAATTTCACTCTAAGAAAACAATAAAAAAAAAACAAGGTACGCCCCTAACATTCTAGGGTAACCCCCAAAAACACAGGGTTCAAGAAATAAGTAAGTCTCTTAAAATAAGCCTCTATTTCCCAATATACCCCCAAAATGTTTTAACGGTAGCTATAGCTGTATACTTCCCAAATTTAAGACTATACCATAATAAGAGTATAATACCAGAGGTTTACTAGTAGTGACAAGGGTAAAAAGGTAAAGTTAACGGAATTGGGAGCCGGTAAAGGTCTGCCCGAATGACCAACTTGGAGGGGCAGCATTGAAGGACACCAGAGAACGGCCATCACTAGTAATGACCTTAAACGAGAGGGACTGCCCATTTAGATAATTGTTGCTTTGCCAATTTTGGCCCCAGTTCCTTGACATAGGTTGCCATCTAGTACGTGATCCTTTGATTAAAACCCCGTGCACGTCTCCTGCTCCTCCGACATTGGTGATTAGTACCAAGTTGAAGTATGAGTGTCCGTTAATTGTGAATCTTATTCCTCCCCTTCTTCTGCAGGACACCCTACAAAAATATTTACCATTTTAAATTAAGCGATCCAATTACACTTATACAACCGTTTCATAACTTCAATTTGAGTTTTCGTATATTGTGATTTTCAATCTGACTAAGATAGTAAGGATAAACCATCAAAATAAAATCATTAAAAATATCAAATTCTTGTTTAAGACAGGTGAATTCATATCAAACATAAAATGGGTCAAATAGTATAAAAAAAGTCAAAAAGATAATTAGATAATGTTAAGATATTAGCAAAAAACAACTTGTCCTATCTAGGCAAATGAAATGCAGGAATGTTATTTGAAGTAGTTAAACCTAGCATTTTCACGGAGTAAATGAGATTTAGAATTGTAATCGTACAAAGTTTGCAGAAAGAACTTTGCTACCACCTACCATAATAAATTGTCACGTACAATTGGCAAATTAATCAACTTCTTCTTGCTCATTAAAGTTTATGATAATATAGCATTACACGAATTTCATAGTACTGAACCATAACTTTAGTCTTTAGATGTCAGTGACCCACGTTAATTAATCACCTAACAATGTCTCATGACAATCATCTTGTAGTTCAATCTCACCAGGAAAATAGCTTAACTGAGCACTACTACCTCTGTTTTTTCTCCGCTTTGACATACTACACTATACATCTACCAATACTTATTAAGATAGAGTACCCGTTATACTCACTGCGTACCAGTTAATAGTTTACGGTGACTTTATTTTCCGCTCACAAAATAAAGCTGTGTATATAAACAATATACTGGGATGGGACAAAGGGAGTAATATTTAGACTACTATGACAGGTATTTAAAGAAAATTAACAAGATTATATTTTGAAGCTAAGAAGTGGAAGGAATATGTAAAAATGATGTGTAAAATACCTTCGATAAGCAACAGGGACAACTCCAGCGCGATATTGAGCAATATGTTGAAAAACAGGTTGAGAGAGGTCAAAGTGATGTTGAGGAGGGTTACACCAACCTCCTGCATTATTTGGCAATGCATTGTTTGGTGGACAGAAATTAGTGGCAGTAACCACAATTGAGCCGGGTAAACACCATTTGCGGTCACTTACACACCGGATCTCATAGCATGACCCGCATGCCAACCCGTTGTTAAACATTGCTGTGCTTAGTGCTGCCGTGTCCGTTCCGTATCCTTCTCTATACAGGTTTCCATATCCACATGCTCCTCCTGTTTTTAGTATCTTCCCAATGTTCATTTCACATCTTATACAATGTGGGCACAACTTCACTCATATACCCACTAATTCTATATAAAAAGAAATGAGAGAAGTTAGTAAATTACCCATAGTGCCGGAAGCATCACCCCCACCATAAAAGGTGGCATGTGCACTAACCCAACCACCGCCGCTGCCGCTGCCGCGTCTACCGTATCGTCCGTATGCGTCAGTACTTGAGAACAGTGCAACAAAACCCACTAACAAAATTCCAGCTACACTCATTTTCCTGCAAAATTTCAAACTTAATTTATTGATTAAACCCTTTTTGCGTAATTTAGAAATTCAAGTGAGAAAGAAGGTGACAATATTTACATGTTGTAGAAGGAATGTGGACGATTCCAAGAAAAAAAAGGAAGAGACAATGAGGGAGTTGAGGTGAGGAGAATAAATGAATAATGGGGAGGGAGGAGAGGAGGGGAAATAAATAGACTTGAATTGGAATGGTGGGGTTACAGTGACTCCCTAGGCTAAGTCACCCACTAGAAACCAACTTACATTGTAACATGCACAAATTGGGCACATGATGGGACCAAAAATGGGTGGAGTAGTAACTTAGGAGAAATGTCTCTAACTATCTGATACGGGATAGATAGCAGCCATTATTAGGGGTAACCAAAAATTTACTCTAATACCGGTTTCTTAGGGACCTCTTGGTCGACTTTGACTTTGGGGTATAATTCCGGGAGTGGCCAAGGGAGTTATATGGTGGTTGATTTGTAGCACTATACCTAGCAAGAATCGTTTGGTTGAGTGTAGGTGGCATTCAACCGAGTGCGGTCCTCTCGGCCGAGAATGCTCCATATTCAACCGAGTGGTCCGGTGACAGACTGACAGCGCGTTAATTATAAAAATAAGCTGAGGTTGCGACTTAAATCAGTTCTCGTAAAAACATTTTTTCATCTCTCAAAAACCTAAAACCTGACTTCTCTTCTCTTCCCCTTTCCTCCGCCCCATTTCATGTAACACCCTCGATTATGCCATAATAGGTACTCTCTCCGTCCCGGTCATTTGTTTACCATTTCCATTTTAGGGTGTCTCATTCATTTGTTTACCTTTCTATATTGAGATTGTTTTCTATGAGTAATTTGATGTGCCAATGGGACTATTGTCCACTTGTCATCCACCAAGGACCACCACAAATGGTCCCCTACCATTTTCTTAATAATTGTGCCAAAAGCAAAGGTAAACAAATGACCGGGACGGAGGGAGTAATTTAATAAATCGTTGGTTTATCATTTTCTTTTATTTTTATTTGTTAAAATATTTAAAATTTGCTAATTTATTTTTATTAACTTTTAATTTTATGAGAATCCCAATTCTATGTTAGTTGGGTCAAATTTGTTTCTTAATTATTCGTTTAGAGTTTAGGATTACATTTTACGCGAAATTTGAGTGAAACCCAACTCGTTAAGGTGTGGGTAAAACTTAGTCTCATCGGGTCAAGTTTTTAGGTTTAATTGTTGAAGAGAGCCTTAATTTCTTCATCTTATTCACAAAAGTTCAGCACACTTATCTCCTCCTAACCTCATTAATATTTCAAAACTCAAAAGTTTAAGACGGATGCCATTTCTTCGTTTCTCGACGAAAGTTCATGATTTTTGTACCATTTTTCTCTTCTCAATCTCCTATTCCTTTTGATACAATAAAATCTCATCTTTCTCCAACTTTTATAAAAACCCATATTTTAGATCTAATCTTAAGACAAGCATAATTTCTTCGCTTCTCAACCATATTTAATTCTATTTGATGTTTCGGAATCGTCTCACCATCCTCCTTTCTAGCTAAGAAAATTTTAATTTTTGAACTTTCTTTTATACCCATTTTTGCAGAATTTCGATTTTAGCTTATTGTCGTGTTAATTGTCGTCTAAAGGTGGAATGTTAAATATTTGGGTCAAGGAATCTGTAGAGGTTGACTGCTAGCTTGGAAATCGATGTTTAGAAGTGTTAAAAGATAACGTAGATGGGTTACTCGATATTACATTTCTGTGTGCTTTAAATAATGAATCAGTAACCAATGTAAGATAATTATGACGATTTGTTGATAAGGGATGTTGCTTATTTCCGTCTCAAATGATGTTTATATAAATGTTGTTTATTTACGTCTCAAATGATACTTATATGAATGTCGTTTATTTCCGTCTCCAATGATGTTTATATGAATGTTGCTTATTTCCGTCACAATGTGTTTATCTTTTGTTGTTGAGAAATGTTTGTATGATAGCAATTGGGAAGAATGGGTGATCAAAGAGAAAAATTCGCGTTTTTGAGTCCCAGTCGGCGAAGCGGCCGCCGGTCTGGCCGGCTGGCAACCCCATGTATATTGTTGTGTATATTCGTAGTGTCCCATATCCGAGCCGGGGTACCGGCCGCCGGTGGCTCGGTCGGCTGGGAGTCACATGTAAAGTGTCGTGTCTTGGTCCGAGGTGCCCAACTATTCGGTCGGCCGCCGGTGCCCACACTAGCCTGGAGCCCCCCGTAGCCTTTCCTCTCATTTCTTGCTAGTGACCAAATGCACAGCCGGTGGGCCGGCCGTCGGAGCCCATGTTGGCTGGGGGACCCCTGTTTTTTTATTTTTCACCTCTTTTCTTATATAATTTATAAGTGAAATTTATGGATTGTTGTCACTATAATTTTATGAAATGTCGTAGAATATTCGTGTATGATTTATATCACATGTTATATGTGTTATTCGCATGTTTAATGACGGTTTTGGATGTTCCACTCATTTGAGTCATGTATGTGTTGAATAGTCGGTTGAATTGTGTTTTTTTGGATGATTATGAACTCTCATTCCCCGCTTGTACCCTTATACTTATTGAACGTGATGTCGAAGTGAAGGGGGTACATTCTCTTGTGCCTGTGCATATGTTAGTGGGAATATGGCAACGTTATTAAGAGGCGAACGCATAGCGTTCATTGACCCAGTCGTCAAATGTTGTATTGTTGCGAGGTGGGGTCATTGCATGTAGCGTACTTGATTGACCTTTGCTTGATTTCCCATCTTCGTTGGCCGTATTAGCGGAGCATGAGTGCTTGTTATCGTTGACAACCTTTCTTGTTGGTCATACTGCCGGGATTGGTATGCTCATTCTTTTTCTGCCTTTGTCGTTGGTCGTACTCCCGGATTTGGGTTACTCGACTTCCATTATGTTGACCGAGTATTGGATGTGTGCACGTCTAGCCACTTGTCGAATGGAGTACACGTCTTGTCCTGAGAGTCTGGCCAGATTTATACTAGAAATGTATTATTATCGAAATCTTACTGTGAGGGTTAGAGTCTAGAGTCGTCATGTCTTGCATAGACCCAATGCTAGTGCATTTCATTACCGTGAGAGTATTTTTAATTCATATGCTGGTTGAATATGATGATATGATGGTTTCATATGAATTGGAAGTATGTTTGGATCATTGGATGACTTGTATTGTATCGTATTGTTTGTCCCGTCTCTAGCCTCTTCGATCGTATGGTTGCTAATGGTGAGATGCAAGCCATCTAGTACCTATACGATTGCCAAGGTGTGACTTGCGTAGTCTTGAGGTCTATTATCGTCATGTCTCTATTAATCCTCATATGTATATGTTTTCTCTTATCATTCCCTTACATGATTCATATATGTTGGTTTATCTATTTTATCATCGTCTTAATGTTATTTATGATCGCATGATGTATTGACTTATATTAACTCACATGATTTGGAATTTATTTAGATTACTTATGTTGGAACATGTTTGTAACGTGCTTGTTTATGTGTGTTTTGATGTAATATGGCTAAAAAAACCCTGAGTTGTCATAACGTGTTTACTTTATTGTATTATCGCGGGGTGTCATTGTAAGTTTCTTAAACTCAATATTAGACATTTCTAATATCATTTTATGAATAGTTTACTCTTAAACTATTTAGATCTTATGCATGCATAACAAAAGATGATAAAAGAACAATTTGTTACATTGAAAATAAAGGAAATGGGCACAATATTTGAACTCCTTTCAAATATTGTTCTTGAGGTATGAATATAAGGATAAACTCCAAGTTCTTAGTATAAGAACACTCCTATTAGTAGCACCAAGACAACCCCTTGAATCTCTACAAAATACTACACTAGTATATAAATGTAGTAGCCCTTAATAATATAAATTTAATAACTTTATTAGGATTTTTTGTAACTTTAACAAAGGAATGATGAGAGATAAAGTTAGAGGGAAAAAGTCTCTAATTTTCTAGGGTTTTGGGGTTTTGTGCAATGGCAAAAACTAATAATGCTAATCATTCCTCACCAATTTCTAGTAATAATAATAGATCATTAAATAATAAGAATAATAGTAGTATTTGTAATAAATCAAACCAAAATGTTTCTAGTAACAGTAAAAATGAAAAAAGAGCAGTTCGTCTTGAAAGCATCGAAGAGGAAATTGCATATGTTCACGATGAAATAGATGATGTTCTGAAAGATGGGGTTCATGATGAGGAGGATGATCAAAATGCTCAGAATGAGTGGAGGGTGGTCTCTAGTAGATGTAAACGGGGGAAGGCGGTGGCTTCTTCTCCTGTTTTGGACATAATTGCTGAAGGTGGGCCACTAACAAAGGAGACAGGGAAACCGCGTATGAAGATTTCAATGGGGGATGTTCAAGATGAAATAGCTTATTGGAAACAGGCGATTTATGGATATGTCATGGGGGCCAATCCGCCTCGAGAGGTTCTTGAGGGCTTTCTAAGGCGGATTTGGGCGGCTTATGATATTTCTAAGGTATCGTTTCTTCCTAATGGCCTGTTTGTGGTAAGGTTTTCTAATGCTGAGCATCATAAACTGGTCCTGGAGAATGGTATGTTCACGTTTGATGGTAAACCTATGGTTATTAAACCTTGGGATTCTTCCATTAAAATATCTAAAGTATCTGTTAAGAAAGTGCCAATATGGATCAAATTAGTTGGCCTGGACTTGAAATTTTGGGGGATTAAATGTTTGGAGAAATTGGCAGGTTTGATTGGAAGATTTATACGTATTGATGATGCTACTCTCAATAAAACTCTTTTGGGTTTTGCGAAGATTATGGTCAACTGGAATTTGATCAGCAGTTCCCTTAGAATATTGAATTTGATGATGAAATGGATGTTGAGGTTAAGGTTGCTATTGAGTATGATTGGCTTCCTATTAGCTGTCAGCAATGCTGTGGGATTGGGTATTCTATTGAGATGTGTCGAAGGAAACTAGGGACTAAGCCTCCTGTGAGGAAAGTACAGCTTCCTAGACAAGTTTGGAAACCAAAGGTGGCTGGTAATAGTGTGTTTGATCCTAAAGAATTTCCTAGTCTTTCTGCAAGTAAGGTAATGGGGAGTTCTGGCTTGGTTACACCTGCAGTTTCCCCTAATGTTGGAATTAATTCAGCTTTTACTCTTGCTAGAGTGATAACTAAATTGATGAGGCATGAGTCTAGATTAGTAGGGGGTCAGGATAAGGAGTTTTCTGTGAATTTTAATGATGCTATGGCTGTGGTAAATGACTGTGTTGAACTGGTTGATAAAGGAGGAGGTGGGGACCCCCCCTCTCCTAATGATTAGGTTTGGAGCATGAAATATTAGGGGTCTAAACAGTCCAACTAAACAGAAAGAAGTTAGTTGGTTTATACATCAGAATGATGTGGATCTGTTTGGGCTCCTTGAGACTAAGGTGAAACTTAGGTCTCTAAATGGTATTGCTAATAGTGTTTGTCAGAGTTTCAGCTTTGTTACTAATAACTCTGCTCATGATGGTGGAAGAATTTGGTTAATATGGAAGGATTCTAGAATTGAGCTTGAGGTTCTGGAGATTGATGCTCAGTTTATTCATGCCAAAATTAAGGACATATTTTCTTATATGAAGTTTTTTGCTACTTTTGTGTATGGTTTTAATAAAGTTGAGAAGAGGGTACCTCTTTGGTGTGCCTTAAGGAGATTCTATACTCTTGAGCCTTGGATAGTGTTGGGGGATTTGAATAATGTGATGTATGCTAATGAGAGATTGGGAAAGATGGTAAAGGATGAGGAGATGCTGCCTTTTCAATCAGTGATACATTATTGTGAGTTATCTTATATTAAATCAACTGGAGCTTTCTTTACTTCGAACAATAAACAACCTAGTGAGACTAGGATTTTCAGCCGGATTGATAGAGTTCTAGTTAATGGAGGATGGTTGAATAGGTGGTCTGATTGGTTTGCTCATTACCTCCCTGAAGGGTACTTTGATCATTGTCCATGTATTGTCTCTTGTGGGGTGAATGCTGGTAGAATTAGTAAGTCTTTTAAAAATTTTCAATATGTGGACTAAAGCTGATGGCTATCATGACATGATTAAAAAGATTTGGCATGATAATGTTTTGGGGACTGCTATGTTTAAGGTTGTTAAAAAACTTAAGCTGTTGAAACCTCAGTTAAAACAGCTTAACAGGGAACTCTTCTCTGATATTGAAAGGAACTCTGAGGTTGCTCTTAAATTGCTTATTGATTCTCAGATTCAACTTCAACTGGATACTAATAATCATGACTTGATGGATAAGGAGAGGCAGATTAGGGAGTCTTATGGTCTGCTGGCTGGAGCTCGTGATGTATTCCTTAGACAGAAGGCTAAGGCTGGTTGGGCTAAAGAAGGTGATTCAAACACTACTATGTTTCATCAGGCTATTAGACAGAGACAGGTGCATAATAAAGTTGTGTCCATTAAGAATAGTTTAGGAGATGAGTGCCATACCCCTGACTCTATTATGCAAGCTTTTGTGGAGTTTTATCAGAATCTACTTGGGCAGAATGGAGACATTGCTGAGTTTTACAGAAGTGTAGTTATGCTAGGGACGGTGGTGAATGAGAATGACTGGGATTTTATGTGTAGGATTCCCACAATAGAGGACATTAAGGAGGCAGTGTTTTCTATTCCTAATGAGAAGAGTCCTGGGCCTGATGGGTTCACTAGTGGCTTCCTTAAGGCTTCCTAGGAGTATATCAAGGAGGATATTTGTAGTGGTGTGATAGAGTTTTTGAGGAATGGCCAGCTGCTAAGGCAAGTGAATTGTACTAATCTTGTTCTGATTCCGAAAGTGGATAATCCAAGTTATGTCTCTGAGTTCAGACCTATTGCTTGTTGTAATACTATTTATAATGTCATCTTCAAGCTTTTGTGTGAAAGAATGAGTGCCAGTCTTGCTATTATTATAGATCCTGCACAATGTGCCTTTATCAAAGGAAGAAGTATTCTGGGTAACATTTTAATTAGTCAAGACTTGGTCAAGATGTATAAGAGGAGGAATGCTTCACCTAGGTGTTTGATGAAGATTGATCTTAGGAAAGCTTATGATTCTGTAGAATGAGCTTTCCTTGAAAAGATGATGCAAGCTCTTAATTTTCCTACTGGTTTGATTAAATTGGTAATGCAATGTGTTAGCACACCTAGCTACTCTATTGTTCTTAATGGGCAATCTCATGGATTCTTTACAGGAGCTAGGGGGCTGAGGCAGGGAGATCCTATGTCTCCATTGTTATTCACTATTTGTATGGAGTACTTGAGCAGGTTACTTCATATTACTACTGCTATTCCTGGTTTCCATTTCCATCCTTTATGCAAAGGAATTAAGTTGACACATCTTATGTTTGCTGATGACTTACTTCTGTTTTGCAAAGGGGATGTTAAATCTGTCTTTATTATCATGGATACTTTTAAGAGATTCACTAGTGCCACTGGTCTTAGTATTAATTCTGATAAATATGATATTTATTGTAATGGTGTTGATCCTGCTGTGTTACAAAGGCTGTTACAAAGGCTGTTACAAGGTACTGGTTTCAAGCAAGGTGAATTGCCTTTTAAATATTTGGGAGTGAAAATCTCCCATAAAAGACTGTCTAAGACTGATTGTAATATCCTTGTAGACATAATGATTAGAAGAATAAGAGGGTGGAATAGTAGAAGAATTTCTTATTCTGGGAGACTGATATTGGTGAAGGCTGTTCTGGCAACAATTCATAACCACTGGTCACAGATTTTTGCATTACCATTAGTGGTTCTGGACAGAATACAGGCTCTGTGCAAGAATTTTCTTTGGGAGGGTGAGGATAAATATTCTAAGGCACCCCTGGTTTCCTGGAGTGTGCTCTGTACACCAAAGAAATGTGGTGGTCTGGGCTTGACTGATAGCAAAGTTTGGAACATTGCAGCTATAGGGAAACTGGTCTGGTGGATAGTTTGTAAGAAAGACCAGCTATGGATTAAATGGATTGATAGTATCTACTTGAAAGGAGAATCATGGATGTCTTATGAGCCTACTGCCTATAGCTCCTAGGCTTGCAGAAAAATTTGTGAGGTGAAGAATAGAGTTAGGAGTGGTTATGTGAATGATAAATGGAGAGGAAATGATAAGGGCTATACTATTGCTGATGGTTATCATTGGTTGCAGGATAGTAATGTTCAGGCTGTTCCTTTGTACCATATGATTTGGAATAGGTACAATGTACCTAAGTGGAATTTTATACTGTGGATTGTTAAGAAACAAAGATTGCTCACACTAGATCGTCTAATTGGTATGGGTATTGATGTTCCTATTGTCTGTTTTCTTTGTGGGGTGGAATATGAGGATCATTCACATCTATTTCAGAAATGCTGCTATATAAGGAAGTGTATGGATATTCTTGCAGATATGGTGGGAGTGCATGGTAATGGCTTGCTGCAGAGTATAGTCAGTGCTCGACTGGGAAGACATTTGAATATACTAGTTAGGCAGGTGAGCTTTGCTGTGGTTGCAGGGGTTTGTTATGAGGTCAGGCATATGAGGAATGTATGTAGATTGGATGGCTATGTGGTACAGCCTAAACAGCTTGTACTTCAAGTGATGAATGATTGCAGAAAAAGATTTGAAGGTCTGTTTATGGGTGCTATGCCTGATGTTGCTCGGCAATGGTGCCAACAGTTAGGAATTATTTGATTGTGAGGGAGAGTTTTTGTAGGCTGCTTGTTTTCAATGTACTTGGTTTGTTTGGAGCATGAGGAAATTGTATGATGGTTGAGTAAAATGTAAAAGTCTTCTGATTTTAATATAATTTACATTTACCAAAAAAATAAAATAACTTTATTACTACATTAGTAATCTTATTACAAAATATGAACTCTAAGATTTGGTGAAGAACTTCTTCAAGTTTTTCTTTTTAGTGAGAGATAGAGAAGAGGAGAGATAAGCATACTACAAATGAAAATGAGATCAAGTAGTATAAATAAGAGGAACAAGTCCTCTTATGCATGCTTGAATCCGGCATGTGACATGTGACATGTAATCTTTCCTTATAAATGTGCATTTAACCAATTTAAATGCAATTTCATAACAAATAAATTAGACTTAACATTTTAAGTCATATTTTATAATAACATGTAAATAAAATGGGTAATTTCATATTTGGTTAATATAATCTACAACAATTTGTAATTATAATCAACCAATTTTGCTTATCTCAAATATTTCATAAACATAATGCATTCATAGTAATATAACAATTAAATTACTAAAATGAATCTTATTTAATCATATTACAATAAGATATTATTCTCACTAATATAAACTTAGTTCAATTTAAGGGATTAATAAATCTGTATCGCTATACAATTAATTAATGTACATGATTAGAGGATTGTCCTTTAGGTGTGACCTCAAGGGATCATTTGATCACCACCGTCATACGACAGCAACGTCATACTCAATCGAGCCAATCGTTACCGATTTATGTTGACCAGTTGACTATAATATTCATCATCCCTTTTGTATTCTTATTATTGATATTTAATTATGTGATCGCGCAATTGTTGAGGACACTCACTCCAACAATTTCCCACTTGTCTGATACAAGTGTGCGTCACCAATTCTCTTGTCCTATTACAATCTCCCACTCAATGCAAGGTGTCTTGCAGGTCGTACTTGAATTTGATCATATCAAGAGTGGTTTCCTCGATCTGGAGAGTAGTTGTCTGACCGGAATTACCTACCATAGATACCTTCCGAGCGTGGCCACGCATTTTCAGCTTACTCCTCCTCGAGTGGCCTTGAGATTTTTAAAAACAACCCTGACAAGGGATGGACAATTCCTATCGCACTATTCCCTTCGAATAGTCACATCTCATCATGACCCAAAAGATGCCCATTTGACCCAAGTTACGAAGGTCGTAGAGCATAAATCAAAGCCACTTTGAAACTGTGGCACCTTAGGCGAACAGTCTTTAGTCAAAGAATTGACTCGAAAAGAATACTATTGAAGCTCTTGCCACGACCGGGCTACAAGAATTGCCAGAACTCTATAAGCGGTCACTGCCCGACAGATTGTCCCTTACAGTCTGTCTATGTGATCGACTGGTCATCCCTTATGACCTTATGACACTTGAACTGGCCATCAATCGCATCACACTCTAGTCACTTGAAGACGTCACCTCATATAAGCAACTAGGGGCCAATGCTATGTTAATCCAGTCCACTTTAATGGAGTCCAAAAATTGTCCGTACAATCCATTTGGATATAACAAAGCACAAAAACGAGTTTAAGAAACTCAAACGATAAATGTGATTATCATATATGAAAAATAAACACAATGTTATTGCTTCATATCATATAATCTAAAGTTTATTTCGTCCATGACAATTCATGACGATCTTATTAAATGCAATAAAAGCTTGGGTAATGAATATACCATGTATTCATTTATTCCAACCTTGTGAATTGCTTTTTCGTTCCATCTAACGTTATTCCTAATAACATGAATTCCTCTACGTACATGTCTAGATCTCTATCTAGTGTTGGGCTCTTTAACTTGAAAGATGCCCCACTCGTTATCATGATAACTGATAGGTATTTAGTGAAAGGATCTACCATTAGTTCCTTGTAAGCCATCTAATCCTCATCATAATGTACTAGGTCTCTATTTGTAGAATTTATGATGATGGACTCTTCAGTAAACCTTTTACTTATTCGCTTCTTGTATAACAAAAGTACGCCTAGGATTTCGATAAATCCTTATAAGTTTGGAAATTTGGGTTTGTTTTGTTGGAGCTAGTGTCCTCCACAGTTAGTGTGATAACATGAATAAATCTCTTATAGGTTCACAGGGTATACTTTGTATTCTTATCAGTTGATTAACGTTTATCGATAACGGTTGGCTTGCTAGGAGTTTGACGTTATTGTCATTTTAATGGCGGTGATTACTGGTCCCTAAAAGTCACACTTAAGGGATGTGTCTGAGAGATGTGATTATATGAATAATATAATCATATTGATGCCTTATTATATGACTAAAAGGTTAGTCGATGTATATGACTAAAAGGTTAGTCAATGTAATGATGATACGATTATTTAATAACGATTAAATAATATTAGCTGAGACGAATTAAATGTAATTCGTAATTGAATATAAACCGTTATATTTAATCAATGTATATAATATAAGCTTAAACGAATTAAAATGTTAATTCGTAATTAAACATAATATGTTATATTTAATTAGCAAATTATAAATATACGGATATTTATAGTTGACGTATATATTATATTACATGCTAATATAACCGAAAAAGGAAAGAAAAAAATAGTCTTTTCTTCTCCTAATTTTCGGTTAATAAGAGATAATAATAAGAGAAAAGATCTCCTATTATTCTCTTATGGTAACTAGGTCAAAACCCTAATAACAAGAGTAGTAAAAAGAGGAGAGACTCCTCCTTGACCTACTAGAGAGGCACACGGCCGAAACAGAGGAAGAACACAAGAAAAAATCAGTTTTTTTCTTCTTGAATTCTCTCTATCATTCATCATCACACAAGAGAAAAATTAGCAGTAACTTTTCTCTAAAAATCTAGCACAAGCAAGGCATATCTTGGAGCATCTTGGGTGCAACAATTAGGAGAATATCGATTTCGATATTGTTCATAGGCCAAATTTGCTAGGACCAAAGGTTAATTCTAAATTCCTATAATTTTATATTATGCAATTTATTTATGACTCGTAATTCATATACTATAGTTTCGTTATAATTCGTAATTTAATGACGAAATATACCGATATTTCCCACAAGTGGTATCAGAGGTTAAGGCTACGAAATTATTTTATATGTTTTCATAATTGATGAAATATAAGATTAGAATTTGTTTTGTTTTTTTTTTATTTCTGCCGAGAAAAAAAAAAAAAAAATCTGTCTGTACTGTTCATCCGTATAAAAAAAAAAATTTTTTTTGCCTTGTTTTTCCATTTTGATTTATTATAATTGTTATTTTAAATAGTTAAGACGATAACATGATGAAGTTGTAGTTGTTTTGATTTAATAAGGATTAAATTAAAATGTAAATGGAAATCGATTTGTATGTTCTTCGCTATATATTTTCGCTATTCATTGATTTAGATATTCATTTTAAATTGTTAAATTGAATCATCTAGTTTGTATCGATGTTTAATAATGATTAGATGTTGATAGTTTGTATCGATGTTTAATAATGCATTTTATCTTGTTGAATGAATGGTTGAATGGTTTAATTTACGTATTTTTGCAATCGGTTGTAATTTGTATTACCTAGTGTGGCCTTAGTTGATCATGTTTTCGTAATGATGGAAACATGATCTTTGATGTAATTTTGAGATCTCGAATCTCCATTTTATTTTTCATTAAATTATGTTTTTAAATTAGAATGTAAATAGGTTTATATTTTGTAATTTATTAAATGTATTTTGAGAAGACTAAAGATGGAGATCGGATTGCTCACTCCCGCTACATGGACCAAGATGGAACATCAAGACAAGCTTCTCGGGTCCAAATGGGTTGGATTCCAAAGTTGTATTTTGTTCATTTTGGTAGATAGGCCACACTAGGACTTTGTAATATTTTTATGTATTTTTCCGTTCTTGTTGCTTTTTCATCACATGATAGTTAGTGCATCATATTCCGCCTAAACCAAACCACCTACTACTAAAATGCATGAAAATTGACTCATATAGTTTGAATGTTAGTTATCATGGACTTAAAGATGTCACTCGAATTTAAGCCATCATTTTAGTTTATTCATTCTCGCATGCTAGATATTAGTTCACTTAAAATTGAATTAAAATAAAAATGATGGGATCTTCCTCTAAACCTAAAATTGAGACTAGTCTTTATAGGCCAAACTACTATGAATCCCTACTTCGTCGGTAGGCATATAGGACCTTACTCTCCATATGACCCCTTCTACGTCGGCTAAGTAGTGTGTGTTGACCTATTTTATCTCAACATTATAGTACGAAGAGTTTCTCGTGATTATGATGGACTAAAGATAGAATTTACAGAAATTTATCGACCAAGAATTCTAAAGGAAGAATTAGCCAAGAGTTTGGCTTATCAATTTACAGATAATTGAGTCTTGGGATCATTTATATAATTCTTGAGGGAGGTCAATTGTATAAATGCTCGAGTCTTTGCATTAAAACAAATTTTGCACTAGACTTAAATTCAAATAGATGAGTATGCTTATTATGGTTTTTCTTCTTTTTCAGAGAAGAACTCATTTATATTGATAATACTGCATATAACAAATGGCTGGAAATACTGATATCCCTATGCCAAGTGCCACGCTCGCGCGCGAATCCCTGCTTAAAGCTTTTATAGACCACATGAATCAGTCCACGCGACTGAAGAAAGACGGGTCCAACTTTGCGGACTGGGAGGCGGCATTACGGAATGCTGCCATTGATGAGGGTAAGCTCAAGTACTTGACTGAGCCGATACCGCCAAACCCATGCCCCAATGCGAGAGCTGACGAGACACTTGAATATAGTGACTTCGTTATGGAAGCAGGTGCGATAAAGAACGTACTCATCTTTGCAATGGAAAGCAATTTGCAAAGACGCTTCATTGCCCAAGGTGCAAACAAGATTTTCACCACGCTCACTAACGAATTCTCAAAAGCACCGAGGATCGTTACTTATGAGCATACCTGTCGCTTCTTTGAGGCGAAGCTCCAGAAGGGCCAACCGGTTAGCCCACACATTCTTGATATGATTGAGAATGTCGAGAAACTGGAGGCACTTGATTGCAAAATCAGTGAGAGCATAGTCATTGACCGTGTGCTTCATTCACTTCATGATGGTTTTGCCCTTTTCAGGGCAAATTACTATATGAATGATATGAAGAAAAGTCTTCATCAGCTACACTCACTTCTCGTAGAGACCGAGAATGATATGAAATTGAGTGGGAGCATGAAGCAAGATGTTCTCATGTTTTCAAACAAGAGCAAAGGTAAGGGCAAAGCTCATGGCGACCTAGCTGTAGGAAAGCCAAAGTTTAAAAGTCAGGAAACGGCAAGAGTGGGCCTGGTGAGACCAGTGGCTCACAAGGCAAGGCAAAGAGCAAGGACAGTAACATGGAATGCCACCATTTCCACAAGACTGGGCATTGGAGGAGTAACTGTCTCGTGTACCGTGAGGACATAAAAGCAGGCCGCGTCACTCCTGTTGGTATGTCATCTATTATTCATATGATTGAGATTAACCATGCAAGTTTCGGAACTTGGGTACTTGATACAGGTTGTGGTTCTCATCTATGTAATCATTTGCAGGGCCTAAGAAACATCACACCTCTCGCAAAGGGTGATGTGGACCTGCGAGTGGGGGAATGGAGCAAGAGTTGCTGCAGTTTCAGTGGGAACATATGTAATCCAACTCCCGAGTGGTTTTGAGTTATATTTATATAACTGTTGCTATGTACCCAGTTTATCTAAGAACATTATTTCTATTTCCGTACTAGATAAAGACGGGTTTTCATTTTCAATAAAAGACAATAGCTGTATTTTCTCTTTTAATGAAATGATTTATGGCAAAGCAGTTTCCATGAATGGAATTTATATCTTAGATCAAACCACAGACATATTGCATGTGAATAATAAGAAATTAAAGGTTGGTGACAAAGATCAAACTTATCTATGACACTGCCGTATGGGACACATAAATGAGAAACGTGTAAAGAAGCTCATTGAAAATGGGACTATCTCCCCATTTGATTACGAATCATTTGGCACGTGTGAATCATGTCTTATCGGTAAAATGACTCGAATTTCCTTCAAAGGTGTTGGAATGCGCGCTAGTGACCTATTAGGACTCATACATACTGATGTATGTTGTAACAACCCGTAATTTGAAAGACCGAAATTATATTTGAAAAATAATAAATTTAATTTATTTTAATTTATTACGATTTATTTGAATTTATGATAATTTAATATAATTATTTTGAATTTATTGGGAATTAAAGAGTAGGTTATACGGTTTAAACCCGAACTTCATTTAACTATTCCCGAGTCAACTTAAGCCCCGAAACAAACCCGAAACCCGACTCCTACATGTGCCACACGCCCAAAACAACTTTTTCCCTCATTTTAGATCTTTTGATTAAACTAATACAAATATCTAAGATATTTCTAACTTTATCAATCCGTCATTTTAAATTACGCAACAAATCGCTTAAAAACAGACCCGATTTCTTCCCTCCACACGCCTCTTTCCTCTTATTCCTTAGGATTAGATATTTTGATTTAACTAACATAATATCTAATAATATCTAGATATTTGATTAAACAAACATAATATCTAATAATATCTAGATATTTACCATAATATATTTATAAAACCCGAGTCAATCCCGTAACAACAAGTTCAAAACCCGACTCCCATAAACCTCTATATTACACGGCCCAACTCCTCTCTTACTCACTACTTGTCTTTTTATTTTACAATAAATCAACTTAATATCTAATTAATACCTTCTTTAATATAATCACCATTGTTATTGGTGTTCTTGATCGTTCTTGAGCAAAATCGTATCAAAACCTTCGTTACTTGGCCTAATCCGTTCTAAATTATATTTCTAAAGTCTCCTCTCCGCTCTTCATCTCCGTGAGAAGATTATGAAGACGAGTTTGGTGACTCGTATATTTTAGAAGAAGATTAGTAGACGGGTTTTTAGTTCTTATTTTGGGTGCTATTTGGTTTTGTGCTAGCTAAAGTAACGATTACCGAGTTACTCGACGAATTAATGTCACATAACTTTTACTTATGTTTTTGGTTATTTACGCTTTTAAGTAGTAACATGCTAGGTTGTTATTATTATGAAGTTTTATGAGTTTTTAACATGTTTAATGTTTTTGACATGTTGGATGATTTGTTCATAATCATGATTTTAGTATGAATGATGGTTGAATTGGTTGTTAAAATGGATGGTTGTTAATTAAAACATGTTAGAAATAAATTTGGGATTTTTGTTGGGGTGGCCGTGTATGGTGGCTGAGAAACCGACCCAAACAAGGCCGGTTCAGGCCGGTTCAGGCCCGGTTCAGGCCCGGTCCAGGCCGGTCTGGGTTGGTCCGTTATTTGGCCTTTGGGCTTGTGTCGATACTTGATTGTTTTGTTGTTGTTTTGACGGGTTTTAAATATGTTAAGCATGCGGGAAATATTAAGAAACGATTTTAGAAATGTTGACCAAAACAGGCCCAAACCAGCCCGTGGGCCCGGTTCAGACCCGGTTCAGTCTCGGCCCGGTCCGGTCTTGGCTGACCCGTGAGCCTCCTTTGGGCTTGTGACGGTTTTTGAGTTTAGTGTTATTATTGTATCATGTTTTTTAATATTTAGCAAGTGAGAAATTTTAATAAGTAAATTATTTAATTAAACGGTTTTCATAATATTATTATTTCTCACATGTTAGAAATTATAGCATGAGATTGTAGTTTAATATGATATCCTTTAAGTCAAGCGGGTTTCGTAATAATTTATAATTCACATGTTAGAAATTAGAATAAAATAGCATGAAATGAATATGATGTTCTTATGTTCAAGCCTAAATGGCTAAGACTCTGTTTCTAGCTGGTTTGACCAAACGGGTTTGGTCAAACTAAGATCTAGTCTGCCCCGTTTTGACTGATGACCCGTCGCGGGACTCGGGTCGGGGATTTGTCTTCAGGTAAAGTTTTGTTTAATGAATGAATGAATGAGCCTTAGTAGATATGAGGCGATATGATATTAGAATGTGATTTATATGCAATTAGTCACATGATAGGAAGTTTTTCCCGTGACTGTTTAATTGTATGATATATGTCGTGTTGACTAAGTACTCATAGAGAATTATGATTATATGACGTCTTGACCATTCTAATTCTAAATGAACACCTTGGACCATGACATTGATAGGCCTTACTATCTTTAACGAGTATATGTTCACTGCTTGATAGCTTTTGTGTTCCCGACTTGGTGGGTTTATATCCAAGCCGGGGCATGGCTGCCTAATTGCTTCCACTTTGGGAATGGAGCCAGCTTAAGTACTAGCCAACCCTTTGGTGGATCTCCTTAGGGTACTCATGTGGTCTTATCATGAGTCTTGGGTGCGGTGGTTTTATCCGCATTTCTCTAGGTCTGCGCAGTCTAGGATTAGGATAGAGTTGTATCTTGGCCATGTTTTAAAGGTAACCTCTGAGCTAAGATATTTGCTTTGTATCTTGGCCATGTTTTAAAGGTAACCGCTGAGCTAAGATGTGTGCTTTGTATTTTGGCCATGTTTTAAAGGTAACCGCTGAGCTAAAATATATAAGTATATCCTACCTCGTGGTATAGACTCGAGTTACAGAAGTCGACTATTGACTGTGCTAAGAACTTATGCCTGTTTCTAGACGTATTGGTCTTTCATGTTTGATGATTCTATGAATCTTAGAAGGTGAGATGCAAGCCGGCTAAGGTTGATAGATTTTGTATTACCGGTTGTTAACTGATTCACATGATAGCTTGTATGATTAGGGTTGAGTTGTATCCAGGCCATGTTTTAAATGTAACCTCTGAGCTGAAATACTATCTTCCCTACGTCGGGTATAGGTGTTAACTGATTCACCTGATAGCTTGCATGAGTAGCTTAGCCTTCATATGCTAGGTTATATGTTAGTTATTTGTTTCATAACATGAAAAGCATATCGTATATGTTAAGGTTTTGTATTTTCCATATACATCTCTTTATGTTATTCATGTTTTATTAAACTCGACATTTCGTGGCTGGGAGAACTCGGAGTTACTCCCCACTGACTGTGGCTTCCGTGTTTATATTTAATGCGGTTGGCAGGTTTGTGATGCATACTTTGGTACATTGACGAGCTAGCGAGTGAAGTATTACCTTGGACCTATATTCGGTTCTTAGGATTGTATTATTTAATACACTCTTTTATTTCCGTATTTATTAGGGAGATATGTCTCCTGTTTTAGATACTTCTTATGTATAATATTATTTCCTTTTTGTTATGAACCTTTTTCTTTAAGACACCTTTGTTATGATGAATATATTTAATGGTAGGTTCCGGTTTTAAAATTTACCGATTTTCACTAAAGTGAACCTATTAAAAACGTATTCTCATCTTTTATTTATTTAAAGTACTTGTTTATCTTTCCGCAAATTCGAGGGTGTCACAATTAAGTTTCATACATGTTTATTACTGCTCGGTTATGCTTGAAAACTCGGTTGAGTTTTGCCTAACAAGTTTTGTTGGATCTTGTTGGAATCGTTGCAGTAATGAAATTTTCGAAACCTAAATGGTAAACCAAATTACTACCATTGCAACGGGCTCAAAAAATTAATAAATTTAGGCTTTTATTTTGCCTTAATTGGAGTCCGGATGAAGATTTACGGAGCGTTTTATGAAGTCACTTTTATTTTACGCGTGAATGAATTTCAGATTTCAAAACCAATATTCAAAAACTCAATGGTATATGAAAATATTACCATTCCGACGGGCTCAAAAAATTAATAAATCTAGACTTTTGTTTTACTTTAATCGGACTGCGGTTGAAGAATTACGTGGCTTGTTTTTTTTTTTGAATGAAGTATAACTTCATGTCTATTATAGTGTAATTTCAAGTTACATATAGTGTAACTTCAAGTCTGATTTGTGTAACTTTAAGTAACAAAAGTGTAACTTTAAGCCTGGTTTGTGTAATCTTAAAGAACAATCAGTGTAATTTCAAGTCTGTTTTGTATAACTTTAATTCACAATCACTGTAACTTCAAACTTATTTTATGTAACTTTAAGTCACAGGCTCTTTAACTTCAAGTTTACTCATGTGTTATACTAAAATTAAATTAAAGTTACACAAAATAGACTTGAACTTACATTAAAGTTACACAAAATAAGCTTGAAGTTACACCAATGAATAATTAAAGTCACTCAAACCATACTTGAAGTGCCACTAATTGTTACACTTCAAGCACATTTAGGGTAACTTTGAAGTAACTTTCAGTGTAATTTCAAGTATATATAGTGTAAGTATATTTCGTGTAACTTCGTTTTAAAGGGTGTAATTTCATAATAGATTTTGTGTAACTTCAGTTTCAAAGGGTGTAACTTTATGTTTAAAAGGGTGTAACTTTAAGAGGATATAATGTTTTCTTATGAAATGTAACTTTCAAATCAGATGTAGTGTAACTTCAATTAAGACATGGTGTAACTTTAATAAATTTTGAGTAACTTTAAATTTTAAAAGATGTAACTTCAAATGTATAGTTTGTAACTTTAGTTCACTGTCAGTGTAACTCTAACCTGTTATAATGTAACTTTCAGTCATAACCTGTGTTATTTCAATTTATTCATACTTCAACATGGACTTTAAAACAATTTCGTGATCAATAATGTAACTTCAATTTACAGACTGTGTAACTCTAACCCATTATAATGTAATTCTGACCTTTGAAATTTTAATTTATTAATAACTCTAACATGAATTTTAAAACTTTATTGATCAATAATGTTACTTCAATTAACATATTGTGTAATTCTAACCTAATATAATGAAACATCAAGTTGCAAGTTGTGTAACTCTAACTTGTGTAATTTAAATTTATTCATAACTTCAACATGAAATTTAAAAAGCTTTAGTGATCAATCATGTGACTTCAATTCATAAACTGTGTAACTTTAACTTATTATAATCATACTTCAAATAAATTCAATTGGTACTGAGTAACTTCAAATATATGACTAAATAAATGAACTAAATTCAAATAGATATGATGTAATTCCAATTGAATATGATGTAACTTCAAATAAATAAGGTGTAAATCAAAAAAATTGAGCACATAAATTTTTTAAACTCATTGGTATACGAAAATATTACCATTGCGACGGGCTCGAAAAAATAATAAATTTAGACTTTTGTTTCGCCTTAATCGGAGTCCGAATGAAGATTTACGGAGCGTTTTATTAAACCGCTTTTAATTTTAGCGGGAAACCAGTACTCGAAATATGATGCTTGTAAAGAAACAAATACACCTTGGATAATAGAGAAAAAGTGGCAGGTCAATCACTCTTGGGAAGACAAAATACTCTCTCTCCTACTCCCATGATTTTCCCTTTTTTTTGGGCCTATAAAGTGTTCACTTACTCTATTCATCTCAACCATTGATTTGGTTGATCTAAAGGCTTTTATAAGGACTTAAGGACTCAAATAATATAAGGGACTCATAAGAACCTAACTCTCTCTCTCTCTCTGTCTCTCTCTCTCTTTCTCTCTCTCTCTGTCTCTCTGTCTCTTTGTCTCTCTGTATATATATATATATATAGAAATAGGATCACATAAGTCCACCTTTCTTAGGTGAGTCCATAAGTCCCAATCTAGACCATTAGATCAAATCAATGAAGGGTCAAGATTAAATCACAAAATAAAAGGCAGATATAAAAGCCCAAACACACCCAAACCCTAATCAGAAAACCAATCCGCTTTCTCTTTCTACCCACTTCTCTCTCCACTTATCTATCAAACCCCAACCACCTACCAGCCACCTCTTCCTCCTATCGTCCTCCACCACCCGCCGCCGCACGCCACCTCCCCCAACCGTCTCCTCCAACCGCCCTTTACCGCCAGCCGCCACCACCTCCACCTCTCGGCTTCCCTCTTCCGCGGCCTCCCTTCCTCCTCACTCGTCGCCTCTCACCAACCACATGGCCTCCCACGCGGCAGCCCTCCACCTCCCTTGGCCTCTCCACTCGCCGCCTTTCACCGCCACCAGCATGCCTCCACGCGGCTGCTCCCTCCCCGTTCATCTCCCTCGGTCTCTTCCCTCTCTGCCACGCCGCTCCTCCTCCTCCACCACGCCGCTGTCTTCTCTCTCCTCCTCTCTATGTTTACGGCTCTTTTTTTTAGATCTGTTTTTTTTTCTTTCTTTGTGGGAGTGTCGGTGGTGGTGGTTTATGCGGTGGTGGTGGTGGTTTATGCTCCCATTTTCAGATCTGTTTGGTGCTGTTGGGGTTTGCGCTGGCGGTGGTGTTGGGGTGGTGGTGGAGTTGTGGCGGGTGGCTGCTGGTGGTGGTGGTGGGGTCGGCTGCTGTGGTGTGGTGGGGACGGTTGTTGGAGAAATGTAGGTGGTGGTGGGTTGTTGTTGGAAATAAAGTTACACCGTCTTGGGCTAGAGTTACAGGACTAAACTAAAGTTACATCATCTTGGACTAAATTTACACAGTAAAAGAACTAAAGTTACATAAAATTTGGCTAAAAGTTACGTAACATTTGACTAAAGTTATAAAAAATTTGACTAAAGTTACATAATTTTTTATTAAAGTTACATAAATTTGTACTAAAGTTACATAAAATGGCATAGAATCAAATTTATATATTCAAAATTACCTTATGTTACATATTTCCAAATTTTATATACAAAATAGCTTTAAATGACTAAAGTTACGCTCGTAAAATATTGGAGTTACACTTTAAAATACCAAAGTTACATAAAAATTTTCTTAAAATTACATAAATCAAAATTAATATATAAAATGAACTACATTAACATAAACTTACACCATTAAAGGCTGAAGTTACACTCGAAAATGACTAAATTAGTATAAAGTTACACTTTAAAAGGCTAAAGTTACATTCGTAAAAACTAAAGTTACATAAATTTGTGATACAGTGATAAAAACTTGTTCAAAAATTTCAAAGATTCAAATTAGCCTTAGTTAGTAGTAGGTGAGTGTATTAATGTTTCTAATCTCATCCCTCCATCTCTTGTAAAATCTAATGGCTTAGATTAGGACTTAGGGACTCACCTAAATAACAGGACTTACCTGAACCTGACTCTATATATATATATATATATATATATATATATATATATATATATATAGAAATTGCATCCGGTGAGTCCACATATCTTAGGTGAGTACGTCCCGCGATTCTCCACCATTAGATCTTACACAAATGAATGGCTGAGATTAATCCTTGATTGACATATAAAAACCCAAATCTTCAATGTGCAGCCTCATAACTCAATATCCTTTTCTCTCTCCTTTTTTTCTCTCTCTATAATTACACTCTTCCCTTATTAAATCCCTAATTTTCCCCTAGCAATTTCTTCTATTCTCTACAATTAGCAGATGAAAATTATGCGCGCATGATTATAGCAATCCTGGATTCAATCAATTCAACAACTTAATCACTCACAGTTCATATCATTCAATTGATCACATATTTTTTAGTCGATTTTTCAGGTAATTTTCAATTGATTTCGTTTAATTTATTAATAACTATTTCCTTTAATTTGTCACTGCTTCAATTTGCTTATCAATCGTTCATCATTCGACTGTTCATCGGCGTTCTTATAGAAACCCTAGATTATTCAACGCATATTAAAATTTTCAGCGCGATTATGTGCGATTTAGTTATTTATCGTTCTTTGAAAAAATTTCGCGAAATATCTCGAATTAGGTATCCTGCAATTACAATTTGCAATTATTATTCACTTTTTATGTTGATTTTCTATTATTCGATTTTTTTTCATGTAATTTTTACTATCCTGAAGAAATTATGATAATTTGAAAGAATCAAATGTTTTTTTGGCTAATTTTATCATAAATTTAACTTTTACGATGTATATTAGTCCTATCTTATGATTGTGGGACTCATTGTTGCTTCTTACTCAACATAAGCATATTTTCACGGAAGCTTCACCTTCAATGTGCAGCAGATGCTATGGAGTTGGATTTTTTATTGCAGCGGAATATTTTCTAAATATCGTGTATTACAGTAGCAGTGTTACAGTAGCAGTGTTACAGTAATGGTGTTACTGTAACATCAATTGGAATGCAATTGATACATAAAATTTAGTATTCATGATGAAATTTTAATGAACTTTATGTCATTTAAGAAGGAAATTGTGTATTTCTTTTAACTTTGTTACGGTAATGGTTATAATCGAGTTACAGTAACAGTTTAATGTGTTACAGTAATGGGAAAGTTGCTAGCCTTGTGTTACAATAATCCATTGAAAATATGATGGGTTAGTTTACATTGATTTCTTGTACAGTTGTGAATGTCTTGAGGGCGTAATATAGTATTGCTTCTATTTTCTAAGCAATGAGAAACCATAAATAGATGACATCATAAACTATTATAATATTTTGGTTACAAATTTTTCAAAGAATCCTCGTCATTTTCCAAGATTAAGAAGAGGTCAAAACCTCTACTGTTATTCATTTCATTTAAAAGTTCGAATAGTTCATTTAAAGGCTATTAGCTCAAATGGGAGAGCGATGTGCAAACCTTGCACATAGGTATGAGTTCAAATCTCATATAGCCTATTTATTTTAAGATCGTTTTGTAAACCTTTTAAGCGACCACAAAACCTAATATGACGTATTGTGTGGTCCACACCACTTTGTTAGTTTAGTTTATTAGAAATTGTTGTGCATTCCTTTTTTTTAGTTGATGATGAATTGTAACGATGGTACTGTAACATCATTACTTATTAAATTAACAATGTTACTGTAACAGGGTTACTGTAACATCATTGATTCATCAAATTAACATGAAAACAATATTAAAAGTTCCAATTATATTTCATTTCATCAACAAAAGGCAGTGAATACAGATCCATCCAGGTTCTTCTGATATGCAAAAACGTAACATCTTCGTTTCATTATTTAATTAATCAAAGGCGGATTAATATTACTGCAACAGTGTTACTATAACAACATTGAGTCATTAAAGTAACATGGCAACAATGTTGCCATATTATTTTAGTTTGTTTCTAATATAAGATGGTGTATAAAGCAGTTCTAAAATGTAAAGGTAAGATTATTTCGTTTTTTTCATTTTAAAGTAACGGTAATACTGTGACATCATTTACTCAATAAGTAACAATGATACAGTAATTATGTTACTGTAACAACACTGATTCTTCAAAGTAACACGAAAACAATGTTAAAAATGCCAACTTTAATTATACAACAATAAAAAAAACAAGTGAATGTATACCAGTCCAGTTGATCTTTATATGTGAAAAATGATTTGCAATACCACATACTAGTATTGTGAATAGTTTACAATAATTATACAACATAATCACACACCAAATAAATTTGACAACAATGTTAACAGTCTCAACTAGCATTCCAACATCAATAACGCTGCCTTCCTCGGTTCCTCACGCCTATCTTCATGTTTGGTTAGTCGTGTCTCACTCTTTTTTGTATATACTATCTCCTTGCGCGCCTTTTTTTGTTGGTTGATTTTCCAAACCTTCTTCTTCAAATTTTCTGACATTCAAAACAAAATGTTAGGCCATTACGAACAAAAACATATGTGAAAAGCAATGGTTCAGCATTAGTGATAATTTACAGTAACAATTATACAGTAGCCTTATCCTTTGTGAGTTTATGAAAATGTTAAAATATCAAACTGAATTGGAATAAACAACACAATATCAATATCAAATATACAATGTTGTAACAGTATATAAAGTCCAGTTCTGCCACGCAGTAATAATGTTACTGTAACGCAATACAATAACTGGCGTCGAGTATTTTACGAAAGGTAATTTAATCCTTAGATTTACTCAGTTTCTACAAATCAGTAATCATAAATTTTTGGTGAATAGTGAAACATGAATAAACAAAATAAAAATGAGCAGTAATAATGTTACAGTAACAGTATTACCGTAATACATATAACATGTGTCAAATACCTTACGAAAGTGAATCTGATCCCCAAATTTACCCCAATTTTCTTGAAATCAAATCCAGTTATACATTTCACAATGTCATAACCCTAGCGTTGTTACGAGCACATATAATCGACGTAAAATTGCACATTTTTTCAGAAATTGATTGCGATTTCACAAAGCAAAAAATAAGACGAACATTATTGCTATATTTCACTACGTCTTAATCCTAACTTTTTCACACAAACAGTTGGATCACATAAAAAAGACATTAATAACATGAAAAATCAATAAAAACAATAATAATATGAACACATACAAATTAGACATAATCTTTTGGCAAAAATTCAATTATTCAGTTTGAACAAAATATGAACCCTAATTTATTTTTAGAACGAAAACCTAAATTAATCAAAAATCACTAACAATTTCCTCATATCAATCAAGATAAAACAAGAACAACAGCAACAATAACATGCGATAACATCAATGTTCAATCAGAACAATTTTTTATTTTTAAAAAAAGCGAAAAGCGAAATCGATTCATACCTCTTTATTATTTGAGAATCAGATGTAATAGAATCTTGACTGCATTTTTTTTTGAAGATATTCGCTTGAATTTAGTGAAAATTTTGGTTGATTTTGAAATAATCAACCAAAATAATTGATGCGCGTTGTTTTCTTTTCCGGTTGAAGAACTAATTTGTTAACTGACTAGAGAGAAAGAGAGAGAGGGTATGTAGAGAGAGAAAAAAATATGATTATAATGAAACATAACAATCAGTTTGTAACTTATATAAGGTGTGCTAAATATTTGGGGCGACGTGGCTAAACAAGGTCCCTTGGATCTTTAGATCCAATGGTCAGTATTCACGGGACCATACTCATCTAAGAAGCTGGACTCACCGGATGCTCACTCTATATATATATATATATATATATATATATATATATATATATATAGTCTGAATCCAGTGAGGCAGCAAATTATGGTGAGGCAGGCTGCCTCACCAAACTTCTCACTGGACTGATACTATTTTGTTGGGCTGACTCAAGCCGTGTTGTTCATTGGGCTGACAATAATTAGGGTTGACTCTTAAGAACACACAAGAACGAAATTTCATCAACATTCACAAATTCTTGTTTTCCACCTTCTCTCTGCTTCTTCGTAAGAACAGCATCAACATTCAACATTCTTAATTTCAAAAAATTTCAACGAAATTGCTGCGATTCTACGAAATTGGGCGTCGATATTATCGAAACAACACACAACAACGTCGATATTATCGAAATTGGGCGTCGATTCTACGAAATTCAGAAGAAAATTTCAATTAATTTTCAGGTAATTTCATAATTTCATCAAAATTTAACATATTCATAAAGTCGTTGATTATTTTAGGATATAAGTTTCGATTTTCATCAAAATTTAACTTTTTTTTGTTAACCTCGTCATTTCTTATTAATTACAACGTTGATTTTGACGTTTTGCAGCTCTGACTGTTATGGAGATTGTAGATATTACAAATAATAGTTCTATTGAAACAGGTATATCGCTTTTTTGCCGCTTTCATTTCGATTTTGTGAATTTAAGACTTGGTGTTGGTGTTAATGGTTGCTGTGCAATAAAGACTTGATTTTGTGTTCATTATATAATACTTTCTATGTCTGTTTGTGAAAAATTTTCCTTCTTAAAGTAGGACATCTGTTTGTGAATCCTACAGCTAAGGTTTGTGAATCTGAGATCTTAGTTTGTGAAACTCCTATGAAAACTCGTATGAAAACGATTTGAACAATTTATGATCAAGTTTCACAAAATAAGATATAAGATTCAGAAAATAGCCACTAGGGTTCACAAAAAAAGACATGATTGTGCGATACTTATAATAATCGTTCCGTCATGTTGAGTATTTAATTACAGCTAAGGTTTGTGAACCTTGACTTTTTGTGTTGTGAATCTTCGACCCAAGTTTGTGAAACTACTTGAAAATTAGGAATTTTATTTGTTAAAGGAGGGCAACAGTTTGTGAATCCTACAGCCAAGGTTTGTGAATCTGATATCTTAGTTTGTGAAACTCCTATGAAAACTCGTATGAAAACGATTTGAACAATTTATGATCAAGTTTCACAAAATAAGATATAAGAATCACAAAATAGCCACTAGGATTCACAAAATAAGACATGATTTTGCGAAACTTATAATAATCGTTCCGTCATGTTGAGTATTTAATTACAACTAAGTTTTGTGAACCTTGACTTTTTATGTTGTGAAACTTCGACCTAAGTTTGTGAAACTACTTGAAAATTAGGAATTTTCCTTCTTTAAGTAGGGCATCTTTTTGTGAATCCTACGCCTAAGGTTTGTGAATGTGGGATCTTAGTTTGTGAAACTCCTATGAAAACTCATGAATTAGGAATTTTCCTTCTTTAAGTAGGGCATCTTTTTGTGAATCCAACAGCCAAGGTTTGTGAATGTGGGATCTTAGTTTGTGAAACTCCTATGAAAACTCATAAAAGTGATTTGAACAATTTATGATCAATTTTATGATCAAGTTTCACAAAATAAGATATTAGATTCACAAATTAGGCACTAGGATTCACAAAATAAGATATGATTCTTGAATATGAGACTTGATTTGATGATTTTCTTTTTCTTAGGTGTTGATTCTAATGCGAACTCCAACAGAGAGGATAATGTTTCTGTTAATGCTCGTGTGGGTTCTGGTGAGGCTCCTGGTTCTAATGTTGGTTATGGTGAGGGTGGTGAGGGTTCTAATGTTGGTTCTGGTGAGGGTGGTGAGGGTGGTGAGGGTTCTAATGTCTTAACAACCCCTACAGTATTCACTATGTCTTCTATTTTATGTTACACACCGGGTGGCAGTGAGGAATGGATAAGTAGGGTTGAAGAGAAGTTTACACCTGTGATCGGCAAAAGATTTGTGAGCATAGAAAAAGCGATGAAGTTCTATGAAATTTATGCTCTTGCTTCTGGGTTTGAATCATGAAGGTTTCAACTAAGAGATCCCGAGATGGTGAGGTTCGAACAAAAGTCCTTCTTTGTCATCGTGAAGGTTTTAATAAGAGGAAGAGACGCCCTATAATCGGTATAATCGGTGAAAAATCTGACGCTACAAGTGGTGCAAAATCCAGTGCAAAATCCAGCGGAGGCGGAGATGAAACTGAATGTTCTAGTAGGCAAAAATTTACCAGAATAACAAAAATTAAAAGGTGGGGTTGTAAAGCAATGATCAAATTCGTAGTCGATGGAAAGGCGTACAAGGTTGAACAATTCCATGAGGCTCACAATCACGAATTGATTTCGGTTAAAGATAGGGAATTTCATAAACTTGCCGAAAATCTTTCTGAGTATCATAAGCAAACTATAATCAACAATTCGAAGGCGAATGTTGGGGCTAGTAAAACATATCAGTTATGCAAGGAGCAAGCAGGGGGATACGAGAATGTGGGAGGTTCACTTTCGCAATTCAAGAATTTCCAACGAGATGTGAAGTGTTTTATAAAGGATAAGGATGCAGAAATGTTCTTGTCACGTTTCGAAACCCTCCGTGAAACGAAAGGGCTCCAATTTGCGTATGAAACTGATTCAGATAATTGTTTGTCAAGGATTTTTTGGACGGATGCTGAATCGATGAGATGTTACTCTATTTTTGGCGATGCAATTTCATTTGATCCGACTTATGACACTAACAAATATGGAATGAAATTCACGCCTTTCACTGGCATCGACAATCATAAAAAGTCCATAACCTTTGGAGTTGCCCTTTTGTCTCATGAAGACGATGATTCTTTCGTTTGGGTTTTTCAGCAATTTTTGAAATCAATGGGTGGCAATGAACCAAACTACATAATCACCGACCAAGACCCAGCATTAATTAATGCAGTTCCAGGTGTGTTTGTATATCAACTTAAATGTTTGAAATCATTTTCATGAGTTTTTATAGGAGTTTCACAAACTAAGATCCCAGAATCACAAACCTTAGCTGTAGGATTCACAAACTGATGCCCTACTTTAACAAATAAAATTCCTAATTTTCAAGTAGTTTCACAAAGTTGGGTCGAAGATTCACATCTTAAAAAGTCAAGGTTCACAAACCTTAGCTGTAGTGTAACACCCGGAAATGTACCCTATTTTTCTAGTAGAAATATTTTACGAAATCTTTTCAGCAAATTTAAGTTTTAATTTAGAATTTAAAGTTTCGAGTCGAATTTAGAATTTCCGAGTTCGTATTGGAATTTCCGCGAGATTCCATGAGAATCCCGTCTTAAGGCGAGTTTGACTTTCTTGACTTTTAAGTCGTCTTTGACTTTTCTTGAATTTTAAGTCGTCTTTGACTTTTCTTGACTTTTAAGTCGTATTTGACTTTTCTTGACTTTTGAACCGTCTTTGACTTTAATTGACTTTTCCACTTAAATATCTCATACTCCTTAACCTATTTTCATTCACACAAACACAATATTACTTCCTCACTAAGAAAACCCAAATGAAAACCTAGCCTCCATTTTCGATCAAGCTCAAAATCGTCACTACTCCTTCGTTACGCGCTCAAATTCACGTAAGTTCGTC
>JAIUZE010067049.1:0-34072 GCA_022085475.1 Heliosperma pusillum
TTAACCTATTTCATTAACACAAACACCAAAAACATTTCTTCTTCCTTAAGCAACCAAAACCTTGCCTCCCTCTTTGATCCAATCTTTGGATGATCGTAGCTCCCTCGTTTCTTGTCGGAATTCACGTAAGTTCGTCTTATTCTTCCCCTCTTAGCTTCCTCTATCCGTATTGGTAATAAAATTACCGTCTTCTCGCTTTTTAAATTATCCGTCTTTCTCAAGGTGAATGATATTCATCTTTTATTATCTAATTGTATGTAGGTGGAGACTAGGAAGGTTTAGAAATCGATTAAAGACGCAATAAGGTAACGGTGAAGGGTTACTGGATATCATTTACGTGTTTTATGTGTTTTCGATGTTAGTAATCGTATTTAGATTAGGATTAGTAATCATAGGAATTGTGTTGTTGATGATGGTTGTTGTTAGTTGTTATTTGATATGAGAATTGATGGTTTGTGTTGATAAATGAGGATTTTTGGTTGATAACATGTTGGGATTTGATTGTGCCTAAGTCCCGTGTAGGACGCAGGCTGCGTCGTGGGGACGCAGGCTGCGTCGTGGGGACGCAGGCTGCGTCGTGGGGACGCAGGCTGCGTCGTGGGGACGCAGGCTGCGTCGTGGGGACGCAGGCTGCGTCATGGGGACGCAGGCTGCGTCATTCGCTGCCAACAGAAATTTTCCTGCACTGACCCCTTTTCGTAAAATGATCATATCTCCTTCGTTACTTGCTTGTTTTTGGCGTGTGACATCCCGTTGGAACCGTAAGAGGATAAGCTATCACGTCCATTTAGAATTTCTGAATTTCCATGTCTAGAACTCTAGTTATGACCGTTTGAAGTGGACCCTTGTTTTCGTTGGTTTCCAAACAACGTTGTTTTGGAGAGGTGATCTATGTTTTTATTCATTATGCTTCATAAACTTGTTCTAATGCTTATGTATCATGTATTGACTCATGTTTATCATATTTAAACTTAAATGATTCCCTATTCTCATGTTTTATGACGGTTTTTGATATGTTCCCACTTTGAGTCGGTTTTTACAAATGATACGGTTTGAGCACTATATTGTCTTGTGCTTTGTACTCTCATTCCCTTGGCTACCTTCCCGTTTGTAAGGCTGGAATGTCGGAACGGGGATGTATCCGACTGCTTAATTGCATGTGTAGTGGGCATACGACGACGTTGTTAGGGAGCGAACACTTTGCGTTGATCGACCCGGCCGTCAAATGTTGTGTACTTGCGAGGTGGTGTTATTTGCATGTAGCGTACAGCTTGTTATGTGGCTCGAGCTCTTTTCCGCCTCTTTCGTGAAGGTTGACCGAATTTGGGGTACTCGACGTCTTTGTATGATCGAGTCTTGGATGTGGAACGTCTTACCACATGTCGAATCGGAGATATGTCTTATTCCGAGAGTCTGGCCAGATTTAGACTAGGACCGTATTATTATCGTCGTCCTACCAGGAGGAAATTAGTCTACATATACGAAATGGATTGAATCGTGTATGCGTTCCGGGTATATGTCTTATCTCGTGCATGCCTGTTAATCATACTTGCCATGTACACGGTGCTAGTGCATTTCATTTACCGTGAGAGAGGTCGTCATTGTATTGTTATGTGTGGATGCGTGATTACATGATTGATTATTCATGGTCATTGCATGACTTGGCATGGTTTGTTTGTCGAGTCTCAATCTTATCAAACTTATACCGCTACCGGTGAGATGTAAGCCCTAGTGAGCGTATTCGGTTGCCTAAGAGTGTCTTCCCCGAGTCTTTGAATAGCATGATGGATTCGGATTTGATTTCCATATAATCTTATCATTATATATTGGATTGCCTATCTATTCTTATCGTATCTCACATGTATATCTCTATATGCATGATTTTACTTTTGTATTTCCTTTGATGTACGTTTAATGTGATATGGCTGGGAGAACCCGGAGTTACTCCCCACTGACTGTGGCGTTCATGTTTTTCATGGATGAAAAGGTTGCTTGATTTGGATGGCTTTTTGCTTGTGGTATTTTGGGTTCGGGTGTGAGCTAGCGGGCGTTGTCCCTAGAAGTTTCACCTCTAGACGATTTTAGCTAGTTTTGCTAAACACTTGTTCTTTGCTAACATTTTAAGAGACCCCGTCTCTTTGTTGTATTCCCGTACTTAGTTTGTAATATTTTGACACTCCTCGTTTTATTTAACTTGCATGTATAAAAGTTTTTAAAACTTCCTATTTCCGCTATATAATTCACATGCTTGTATGATTTATATTTCCGCATTCGCGAGGGTTGTCTCAATTAGAATCTCTACCAATTGCACCAATCAGTTGGCCCCCCAAGAATGTTTTCAAAAAACAGGCATCAATGCATAATACTTTTCTGCAGCCTTCAATCCATCCTTTTTTGAGAGCATCAAAACAGATGAAAACTCTCTGGAATACAAGTATCTTATTTGTCATATTAGGGTTTGTTGCCAATCTGAAAACACTGTTTGGATTACCTTTAGGCAAAGCATGCATATAACTGCCAAGTTTGCTGTAATGCTCAGTCATAGATCCGTGCAACAATTTATGAGCATAATATTTGACCTTTTATGCAAAACTTTTTTTGATTAGAACCTTGTAAGCCTTTCTCACTGTTTCAATGATGTCTTTAGCTGGCCAATGAGGCCTAGCTTTAAAGACCTCTAGGAACTGCTTAGCTAACCATGTGGACTTCAACTGCCTGTTGCTTTCCATATTTATTTGACAAGTATGATGTGGATCCGTTGACTTCACCAGAATACAAGCTTGTTTGTTATCCCAACTACCATATAACTTGAAAGGACAACCTGGTAAACACCTCACCCCAAGCCTTTGACCTCTACTTTTGTCACTGACATCAAATGTTAGGTTTCTCCCTTGGGCTACTGCGTATCTAGTTACACAATCCCTAAACTATTCTCTATTAGGAAATCCTATACCCACACACCACTTTAACTTGCTAAAATCTGTCCCCTCATCCACTACAGGAACAACTGACTTTCTTCTCTTACCTGGCACATGGTCTTCTTCACTTTCTGCAGGAGTGTGAATTTCATCACCACTATCATCATAGCCACTTACTCTTCCACTAGGTTCACTAGTCTCACCAACAACCACTTTTTCCTGACCAGGTAACAGTGTTGAACCAGCTTCTAGTTGGAGTTGTTTTGCTATTTTAAGAGCCTTAGCATTCCAAGCTTTCACCTTTTCCCTAGCTTGTTTCAACTCTTCATCTGAGTTTTCACTTAACAGAATATCCTCCTTCTCAATAAAGTTCTCAACTACCTCACATAACTCCTCATAGTGAATTAAATCCTCATCAACTAACTCTACCTCACTCAAATCATCCTCTTCATCACTGACACCTTCCTCATAATCAGGTTCATAACCATGATCATCACTCTCACTCAAGTCATTGAACTCTACCTCATCAAAGTTGGAAGCGAAACTAGCTCTATCTGCACTTTCTTCATAATTCTCAAATAGATTTGATATTCTAGTGTCATTGAAATCATAAGAGGGTTTAGTGAAATCTAGCTCACTGTTTTTTTATTAATGAAGTGTCTTGACTAGTATTTTCAGAGATTTTTGGGGGTGATTCAGTTAATGTAATAGAAGCAACTGTATTTAAAGATGTGAGAGAAGGAGTACTAGCTTTTTTGGAGTTTTCCTTTAGGGTTTCAGAAAGGAGAGAAGAGTTAAGTGGTCCCTCAAAAGCAGTAACATTTTTGTTCTTTGAAGATACTTTCCTTCTTGGAGTCAACTTTTGGGGAGGGTTGACTATACTTTGAGAAGCCCCATATGACACTATTAAATTCAACACCTCATCCACATCACTTTCAATAACCAAGTAACACTCAACCATCCTACTAACTATTGCCAGTTTACGTATGATTTCAGCATCCTTATCATCATGAGCTTTCTGCAATCCAACCCCAGGGTTCATATAAAAGATTGCATCAACATTTCTCCTAAATTTCCCACATTTCTCAGCCTCCTCAAGTAAAGTAAACCAGCATAGTTCATCAGGGTCGACAGGAACAGTTCTAAAACACCTACCCTTGTAACTCAGGCCCTTGTCACCCCTAACAAAAGTACTTTCATACCATAATTTTAAGGTGACAGTTTGCCAATGATTTGCCTAAATTAAAACAATATTATATACAGATTAGGGTTTCAAAATTCTCTCAATGTTACTAAAAAAAGGGTTTCTTTAAATTAATTTCAAATTAAAATCAACATCAGCGAACATCAACATAATTAACATCAACATTTACAATGAAGAAAAAAAATGAGTAACATTAACAAACAGTTAAAGAAGATAAATTCAATAAGAACATTAATTAACACATAAGTTGTCGGAAAGACATACCTTGTCCATTGCTGCAATGAGGACGATGAATGGGGAACATCAACACCTTCAAAAAGAAGATTCACAGTAGAAATGGGGACGATGAAGTGAAAGAAAGGGGGAATTGAAGAGAGAGAGAGAGAGAGAGAGAGAGAGAGAGAGAGAGAAGTGTTGTTGACAGCCAAAATGAAGTGTTATTCATTACTATAAGGGTTTACCTGATAAACCAGTAGCCCTTGTTCTAGGAGCATGCTAGGAAATTCGTGGGATAGTTGGCATTATTGTTAGTTAAAATGAAGGATAGATTAATATAAGTGGGACAACAATAGATTGGATTATTCCTATGAAATAATCCTAATTTTAAGACGAGTCAAATACTACTACATGGTGGTTATGAAGAAAAACTTTTGGTATTTTGTAGGGAACAAGTTGGGTGATTTTGTATTTATTTGACCCGTCTTAAGCTTAAGACGGATAATGTCCGTCTTAAATGAGAATTTGTGCACAAAGTAATATCAGAGTGTATTACCCACTTCAATATTTCTCAAACGAGAACAATACTCCAAATTCAAGAAGCTAATGAGTAAATGTACCTGTGTTCTAGAGATGTTGCACATGTCTTATACGAAACTTATTGTGTAGCATGAAATCCTTGTTGCAGCTTTCCTACGATGCCTGTCAATAATTATCAACCCTTGACGCTTTCATGCTTCTGACACACTCCAGATTATATAAACTAATAACAGACTAAACTTACAAGTATAAAAGCGCAAATGGCTAATGAAGATAAAATTATATAAATCTCTATGTAGAGAAGAGTCAACGATAAGATTAATTTGTGTAACACCTTACCTTTACAAACAATATCATTGTATAGGCAAGTAATGCTAAGTCATCTTGTATACTTGTGGTTCTATCTGAATAGTTATGAATACCTGCAAAGTTGGGCATCGTGTATTGTGGACCGGTAAACTCTCGAATATCGATGCAATTCAACTCAAATTTTATTACGTAATCATTCTAACACACCATCTTTGCACATTAGTGGAAATATTGATGCTTACATGTGACCCGTTCATCCCGACTTTTTGGTTAGAGTTGTTCAGTAACTCGAATACTAGTAGAAGATACGAAGTATTATAAGAAAGTAGTATAGCAGTATTAGTAGAACTCGGAAACTAGAATTTCGCTTAAAAAAAACATTTTAAAGCAACAAAATGATTGAAGTTAAAGATATAGTAATAAGTAACAGCAGTAAAAAAACAAAATTTGGCAAATTTATGTGATGAGAACTTACAGTTAGTTTCCGAACAGTAATAAGATTAATGTGAAATTACTTCATGGACTCAAACTCAGACAACAGACGCTTATGATCAGATTTCGTAACGCCGCTTAAAAGTCTTGCTTTTGGTGGACAATCAATTATAACATCACATTCAGATGCATTATCAAAGCCAAAATGTGTAAACATGGGGAAGCTTAGTGCCATAGAAAGGGCAAGGGCCGTTAACTCATGGTTCGTGTAAGATGGTGTTTTTTTTAGGACAAATTGAGTTGAATTGAATCTATATTCGACACATTACATGCAAAAATATCTAATATAAACCCTAATTCCCAATTTATATAAACCCTCATTCCCAATTTATACAAACCCTAATTAAATAACAATTAAAAACCTAATAGCCGTCAAAAATGTTTATATAAACATATAAGAACATTACAATACTAATTACAATCGCAAATTACAAACAAAACGAAAAAAACTAAAAAATTGAATTAAAAACAATAAACATACCTCCAAAAACTAGAACAAAATGAGTAAAGAAGAGAAAGGTGAGAAGACAGAGGTGCTGATGTTGGTATCTGTAGTGGTGGTCCGGTGCTAGAAGTGGGTGTTGATATTGGTGTCGTCGTCGCCGTCGATCTCTTCCTCTTCTATTTTATTTTATTTTCTTTTGTGATTTGGTAAAGAAAGAAAGAGGAAAGTTGTCTTATGTGTTTTATTTGTATCAACCCAAATAGCGACTGACCTTGTTCGGTCGCCAATTTGGCGACTAATTCTCAATCGCCTTACTGAAATTTCGGTCGCCAATCTCAACTATTGTACGGATTTGTGTGGTCGCCAATTTGGCGACAAACATTAGCCACCCGTTGAGTTATTTCAGTCGCCAAATTGGCGACTAGTCTGTATAGTCTCTAAATTCGGTCGCCTGTTTTGTTATTTCTTGTAGTGAAAATCTACTCAGATAATGTTTGACCTTGAACTTTGAAGCTGCTCATCTATCAAGGCAATGGTGTTGGGTAATAGAGAAAACCACATTTACTCAGAAGTTCTGGTAGAAAGTGACTGTCTAAACTTAGAAAATGACGTATCGAACACGCCGGAAATCGCTGAAACACTATCAATAAGTACAAAGGAAAGAAAAAGCTCATTAGAAGACCCAAGCAATTTGGTCGTGTGCTTGGCAGGCTCAAACCCAGTATACTACAAGGTATCGCACCACAAAAGTGGAGCTAACAATGCCTGACTGATTGTGTCTATAAGGCGGCTATTTTAGAAAAAGTTTAGTACTTATCAGCAATTTCAGGGTGGAATTTTCCGTAAATCATAGCCAACCATCTTAGATAAAGTGAAAAATAATGTATGCATCTTAGTAACTAATTAATAGCATGCGGGTCAGTTTGTATGGGTGGTATTGCAGCTTACGACTCACAACGGTCTACCAACAAGCGCTGCTGCATTTCAGGAAAATTTCAATCAGTGAACAATTCCTGGAAATAATGTTATCAGATTAATAGATAGGCGTTGCCTTGATAGCCGACTTAAAGCATACTCATCAGTACAATTCTGTGGCGCAAATACTTTAACTGACACAAGCAATAAATGATAAAAAAATTCCAAAGATAAATACGCCCAAATTTCAATGAATTAGAAAGAACCGCATAAATCAGAATGGCGTGTGTTAGACTCCCATGTACTATGGTCGTTTGAAGCTCTCGCCTGTTGTTATTTGGTATACAAAAGCGTTATTAATTTGCGAAGTTATTGCTATTTTATGGTTGAGTTACTTTAATCGCATCCTTTAAATCCTCACATAAAGACTACATCCACCATTCTCTAACGAAATTCTCGTCCTATTCAATACTATACGACATTTGTAAAAAAGAGCAGCAAAAATCACAGATAAAAATCAGGCATTTGAAGGAACGAACATTCTTAACACAAAACAACAAAGTGTGCAGTGAAGGTGAAGGTTTAGAGATACAAAGACAATGAACTGATCTTGGATATGGAGATTCTTGAATAGTTGACATATATAGCCTCATTAAGTGTAAAATAAGTAGACCAAAGTCGAGGTTTTTGTTAAAAGATAGTAAATAAAAATTACCTGTCTAGAAGAGAAGTAAGACTTCAGAAATCAAACAATTATACCACCAAATAGTCAATAATCAGCATGATAACCTTTTAAAATATCATTCTATGTGAAAATCTAAATAACTAATACGGAGGGAAACATGTCAAAGTTTTAATTAATATAATACGGTATTCACTACACATATAGTTTAAATTTTAAAAACACGTAACAAACATGGCAAAAAAACTATAAATATCTGTTACATAAACATTATAAATAAAATTTACAGCGAACATGACAAAAACAAAACAATAAATAAAATAGGTAGTACCACGAATACTCGACCAAATAATCACAGAAATGAAATATTTACTTAAAACACTGATTAAGCAGATAAAATAAGCAACTCTGCTAAATGGACTGATGACTAAGCACAAGAAATGAATGGCAGGCATTGTGTGCTTTAATCAACAAAATAAATGAGAACATTTAATAAACATGCCATTGTAGGGAGCTCGGAATGTAGACATGCGGCATTAGCTTACAATTCAATCCATTGTTTATCAGAATATGCCTGCAACAACAATCGAAGTGATGGTGGACTTCCGAGAATTATTATCAAAAATAGTACAATGCCTAGAGTTACCACAGCCAGAGTACAAAATAGTGGAACTAACAACAAATATAGCAGAAGTTAGGACTGAGCACGGATCGGATATCCGATCCGAACTGACTTTCGGATCGGATATCCGTATCCGAAATTCCATTTTTTCACTATCCGATATCCGATCCGAATCATTCGGATATCCGAAAATTAATATCCGAAATTTTCGGATATCCGAAAATTAATATCCGAAATTTTCGGATCGGATATCCGAATATCCGTTATCCGACCCGTTATAAATAAATTGCTTAATATAAACGTATGAAATGATGAAGATCTATAAGAAATGAGTAATTTGTGGATAATGTAATGGGAGAGAAGGAGAGTGGGTCATGAATTTAAAATGGTGAGGTAAAAGAGCAAAAAAGCTGCTGGAAAAGAAGAGAATTAGGTTTGTAGTGAAAACATTACATGATATTTGTAATATATGTAAGTAATAATGGGCTGTGTAATGGACTAACTAAGCCCAAAGTTAAGAATTCTCATAAAAATGCATATTTGTAAATTTTCGGATCGGATACGGATATCCGAAAATTTTTAAACTGTTATCCGATATCCGATCCGTATCCGAAAGTTTCGGATCGGATATCCGATCCGAATGCAACTTTCGGATCGGGTATCCGCTTTTTCGGATCGGATACAGATCGGATATCGGATCGGTTCGGATAATCGGATTTTTTTGCTCAGCCCTATCAGAAGTGGCTATGAAGTGTACCCAAAATTCAATTAAGGTGGTGCAGGTAGCAGGACCATTAAACACATTGGAAGAATCATTTCAAATAGCAGCCAAAAGGGCTGTACGTGTACTTAGAAAGGAATATGATGTTTACGTCAAAGACCTGGCAGCATACAGAACACAAGAAAACGAAAGATACAACAGCCTATGGCGTTTGAAACACAAGGAACTAAACCACTTGCAAAAAGGCCTTTCAAAGAGGGTGTTACCTGAGGAATTTGATATTCCAGAATTCATGCACATGCACACGGTCTACATAGACTTAATCCAGGTGCTAGAAGTTGTCGAGAGTAAACTACCAATTGGCTGTTCACCTATGGAAATTGTGGAACACGGCCCGTCATCTTTCGCAGCATGGCTAACTATTGATCATAAAAAAGGGGCCAATAGTTGCACCTATATCTTCAGTGATCCAACTGCGAGTGCGACATCGGCTGGACAGGACCTTGCAGCCAAGGTAATCAACTACCTAATACCTATATTTAACGTTGAAGTCATAGATGTTAACTACAATCCAAGCGGAACAAGATTTCCTTCACTTGTGAGAGAGCACATGCAGAAGAAATGTCTCAAACTCAAGGGGCTTATGCATGCAACCCCACAATTGGCAGCTAAGTCTGAAAGGGAAGAACAGAGCTATACCTGTACTAAGATGCAATCAGCCAAGGAGCTTAAACACAGAGGCAAAGACGGTTCGAAAAGGGACGCCGTTGAATAATGACTTGTTTAAGAAGATTGTGCTGCATGCAAATGGACTATAATATTTTGGGGAAACAGAATGTGTATCTTGGATCAATATGTGAGGCCACATGCTTGTTGTCTGTGGCAAATCTTCGGAAAAAAGGAACCAACAAGACAGTAAAACAGGAGAATTAATGTACTAATTTTGGATGGTTAAATGGTTCAACACTTTAGCATAAAAACTATCTTATGATGATGCAGAAAGCAGTTTTGTTGATTGAGATTTAAGTTTAAGGACCCTATTTTGTTCAGGTACACACATTCCAGCTAAGTAAATTCAGGTTAAATAAGGTACATAGGATACGCGGGGTTGGATAAGGAAATTAGATGTGGGCCATATATCAACTAAAGGAAATTTCATAGACTGAAGAAACTAGCTTACATGGTGAACGAAATTCACTACTATGTGCAGTCCATCTATTTTTTTCAAGAAAATGCATCGAAATTGAGGGACCGCGCGCGATAGCGCGCGGACCAACAACTAGTTAAGTCAAACATATGAATTTAAACAATAAATCACTTTCATTATGATTATTATTAAGCTTAATAATTGTCAGGTCATCTATTTGATCGGGTAAATATCGGGCCGGGTCACTTTTGGGTTAGGTCTGGGTCGGGTTCAAATCACTGATATTCGGGGTCGTATCGTGTTACTGGTCGTCACCGGATCAGGTCGTATCGGTTTTGGGTTGCAGTATTCTTGGATTCGGGTCGGGTTGGGTTTGCTCGGTTTCGGGCGGGTCACTAAGGTCGGAGCAGACTTGCCAGCTCTATTAGTACTAATTAGCAGAGCAAGAAAGGAAAGTAAGTGGATGAAACAATAGGCAAATTAAGGCAGATTTGAAATGATTTTGTAGAATAAAATCCAGAGGAACATTGAATAAGATGGATCCACTTATCTACCTATTCACCCACCTTATTTTCAATTTTATAAAAAAAGCCCCTCAAAATTACAATACTTGACATTACTTCAATTCTACACTTCAGTTGTTGAGTTGAGTCCGCTGTCCGCCTCCTTTCAATTTGAATTCATGAGTTTTGTTCTCTTCATATTTTTGGACCGTTTGTTTACCCTTTTTTTTTTCTCTCTTCCTCTCTCTCTTTTCAATTTGAATATAACGCATAAAACCCACGTTTCTTCACTAAATTAAAACAATCATCAATCATAGGATATGAAATAACAATCATTTGCATGACATTTTTAAAATCTTGTTGTTGATGAAATGGTCATTTGTTTTCTGAGAAGAAATCATAAGCTCAACTTTTGTTTGGTACTTTCTTGCACCTTGTCAGATTGTTTTATTATTATGTGATGTGGGTTTGTGTTTTTTGATTGAAATGTGATGTGGGTTTCGATTTATTTGGGGTTTGATGATTTTGGGATTATATATATTTGAATTTCAAGTTGGGTTATTGAGATCATAGTGTTTTCTTGTTTTGTTGATGCCAATATATCAAGGGTTGAAGAAGTATCTTTGATTTAGTGTTGATGATTTTGTTGTTGTCTCGATCAACTTATCAAACAGTAAGTCTGGCTTAAGACAGGTACTATCCGTCTAAAGACTGGTCAAACACTACCAAGTGGTGGTAATAAAAGACAAAACTTTTGGTATTTTCTAGTCAATAAGTGGGGTGATTTGGTATGTATTTGACCCGACGGATAGTGACCTTCTAAAATGAGAATTTGTGCTTATCAAAATGTCAACTTCTAATCTTTGAGGTCTAATCAGTAATCACTGATGTAGTTGCTGCAATTTTAGTTTTTGACAAATTTTAGGAGGATACTGTAATAAGTAGATTAGTGGCTTGTTTTGATCTGGCATCTGTAATTTGAATGTTTCTTTAATTTTGAGAATTAAGCATTATGATAGGTAACAAATCATATAAATGTACAAAAAACTTGTTGTTTCCCTCCTTTTCTTTTCTGTGACAACCTTAGTATACATCGATATGTAGGTCTTTATGTAAATCATCATTTAGCTATGTTTTGTAGGCTTGTTACGGTCTATGAATCCTATTATTGTACAGTTTTCCTAATTCGCTGGTGTGTATTATTCTTGTAGCCATTGGCTTTGTTTTGGCAAAAGGAAGCGCTTGCCATTGTTTACAAAGACTGATAATGCCTTGGGGAACATTCCCTAGAGAGAATTGTCATCGAGTGGGAATTGGGGTACAAAGTTTTTCCTGTTTATCCAACAAGTATGGGAAGTGACGGGAAAATAGGAGCTTCACTTCCTCCTGCGCCCCCATCGGCTCCTCCCCCAACTGTGAATGCTTTTCCTCAAGCAAGACCAATGCATGGGTAGTGTTTTTGTACTTATACATTTAGACTCTCGTGAGTTTCCCCGTCCCTGTTATTTACGTTTGTTCTCTATGTGTAGCTGGATGTCACTAAACTTTAATGCCTTCAAATGTCTATTGTAGATGCCATGATTAAGGACGTTTCTTTCTAGACCTATATGCTTAACTACTCAGTTAGACATATATGCCTTTTCTATTATGGGCATTTGGCCTTAAAGTTTCCACATTGAAGTATTGAAGACGAACATGCTCCTTGTTTCTCTTGCGTTTGCGACTTTGCGATGACTACATTTTAATGTCTATTCTTCAGACAGAATTGTCTCCTGTCAAGGCTTTATACAACTTATACATAATGAATTTTAGTTTCTGCTTTATTGCTTTAAACTTCTAACTGAACCTTGGAAGCTACAACTTATACATAAAGTCTTCCTTTCATCTAGGAGGACCAGTGGGCCTACTAGGCGATCAACGAGGGGTCAATGGACTCACGAGGAGGTAATCCTGAATCTTTGATTTTTTAAAATTTTTCTTGTATTTTGTGTCATTATTTGTATCCTCCAGGCTCTATAAATCATATCTGTTATGTGTTTGCACATCACTATCTTTTCCTAGGGACTTTTTATTGCAAACAGAGTTTCAGTGTGTTACTTCTTATCACCTGTTATGATTGTCTTCGTTTTATAATTGGTGCCTGTAGTTTAGACCTCAACTTTTTGGATTGTGTGAATGAAGTCTCAGCTTTTCCCCTAATTTGTCAAATGCTTTCCCAAATTTCAGAGGTTTTGGGATGTATAACATCGTGTGCTTCATTTTAACTCTTTTTTCGTGCCATTCCTGCAACTATTTTCTACCTATTTTATGCTTCTCTAATCATGAAATATTAATTTCGGACTTATTGTAGGATGAAATTTTGCGTGCAGCAGTTCAGCGTTTTAAAGGGAAAAATTGGAAAAAAATAGGTATTCCTCTTTGATAAAGAGAATTTTCATGCACTCATCCTCTTTTTTGTTATGCTAGATTTTATATTTGTTATTTTTTTTTTCTGTAGTCGTATGTTTTAGTGACCCGAACGTTACCTGAAACACGAATTGATCTATCTCGAACCAAACTTGACCCAAGCTTTGCTGGCCACAATTGACCCTACTCGAAATAACCCGGCCTGAAACCACTCAGCCCAAAAATCACCCAATCTGAAATGATGCAAGTGACCAAAAATGATCTGAAATAACCATTTGAGGAAATTTATAACCCCTGCCTTTTGAAATCACACTTAATATTATCTTCATTAAAATAAAGGATCAATTGTCAATACTCACTCTTGTAGTTAATTGTTCGATATACTCTTTTATACTCAAATTTACTAATTTGATGCTTCTTAACCACTAACTCTAAAATGACCGACTTGATTCGAAATGCGTCACACCGGAACTGATCTGATTTGGACCCAACCCAATCGACCCTTTTATCAAGTCTACCCAAGTGCCATCAATAGATAGACCAGAAAATGATTGGATTAAAGGTTAGCAACATTTACTGGAGCTATGAGTAGTTGTTGGCTTGTTGCATTGCCTTAATGCCTTCTCTTTCAGCTGGGATATATAGTTCATTACTTCAATTATATAATGCTTCAAACGTCATATATAACGGTATTTACGCAGTAGGTATATAGAGGATCTGAATCCAATATTCTTTTTAATGTTTGCATTTAGTTGATTTCTTTTCTTCTTCAAACATTCTCAGTGATACTTGAAAAACTAACATTCAGTCTTTCTAAACTTGAAATGCAACAGAATATAATAGATTTTTGTTATGTTTAGAATGATGTTTTGCCTTTTAATTTGAGAAGCCGAATGCATTTATAGAACTTCACACGGCACTTGAAAAGAATATGAATCTGTCAAAAACCAAAGAATAATATCACTATAATTTGCAGCTGAATGTTTCAAAGACAGAACCGATGTTCAGTGCTTACACAGATGGCAGAAGGTCCTCAATCCAGATCTCATTAAGGGTCCCTGGTCCAAAGAGGTTTAGCAACAGCAACCTTTCTAATACTCTTTAAGTCTTTTTTCATGCAGTTATGCAATAAAAGTTATAGGTCAACTGCCCGTGTGAATTTATTTTGACATTTGCACTGATTGTTCATGTTCAGGAAGATGAAATTATTGTTCAGTTGGTGAAGAAATATGGACCAAAGAAATGGTCCACCATTGCTCAACATCTTCCAGGACGTATAGGTAAACAATGCCGAGAAAGGTGCGACTTCTCTCTTAGCTGGTAGCTCCTTCTTCCGCATTTGATGTTTCCATTAACCTAGTTTTCAGTGGCTTATTAATCTTAAGGTACGTTAAAACAAAATGAGGTAACGGTCCTGTTTCTGTCTTCAAATGTTTAGCCGTGCACTTTATTTTCTGTCTTCCATCCAACTCTCCCTGCCATCAACACACTCCTCCATCACCACCAACCACTCCCTATGCTCGTCAACTCCGACGATGACCTCCCTCCGCCACCTAGCTTAACTGTCCCAAACTTTCAGTCTGCTCCCCTATATTCTCTCAATTCTTAGCACTTAAGACACAAATTAGACCAAGCAAAACCACCACCCCAACACCATATCCAGCTACTACAACACTACCATTCAATTCGCCTGACCTCAATTCAATTTCCAAAACCCATAAAAACACTCGCATGCTTTAGCTAAAAAACTAGAAAATCTAACAAAAAGCTAAGTGATTCAAAGCTTGCATCATCATTTTCTTCAGAAGTGCAGAATATAAACAAACACCCAAGTAGATGAAGCCATATGAGATACTATTAAATTTGGTTAACAGTCTTGTGAGCGGGGTTTGAATTTTCACCCTTCATCTCCAAAATCTATTAGTGTTTTGGTTGAGGAATTTGTGATGAGGGACGATGGAGAAAAGTCTTGGGACATGGCCTGAAGTCAGAAGATGGTCGAGTTGTCATGATTGGATATGGCGTCGAAGGGTCGTGGACTGGTGGTTGGATATGACTCGTGTGGGCTGGTAGTGCCTGTGGAGTTCGATGATGAGTTCGTGGGATGACGCCGTTTTGCAGTGTGGTGGTGATATAGGTGGTTATGAGGTTGTCAGGTTGCGAGGGTGGGGATGACGGATGAGGATGGGCTTTATGAGAGGGGACAGTTGTCAGGAAAAATAATAATCAATCAATATATATATATATATATATATATATATATAGAATTGGGCTCCTGTGCGAACTATTTTACGGTGCGAACCGTACGAACTAATGTGTCTACCCACAATTTCATCTATCCGCCCAACTCTCTCTTTCTTAAACCTACCCACCCTATACTACCAACACACAACCAGTCTACCTCCAAAGCCAAATTTAAATCTCTCTCATCCCCTTCCCGTCGTCATCCAACGCCAGCGGTCACCATCACCAGACGATAGCCACCATTTCCGGCAACTTTACCGGGGAAACATTTCTATCGCGTGTCCTTACTGCCGCTTCTCTTTCTCTTCTCCTCTCCGGCTACCGCAGTCGTCCGACGACATTATTGTCGTAGATCCGCACCACCTCGCCATATGTCGCTGTAATTAGTGCGATTTTTTTATGAAAATCTACTTCTACTTAGACCTGGCAAAAGCAACCCGACCCGATTGACCCGACCCAAATGACCCGACCCGTGACCCGAAATTGACCCGAACTACAACACCCGAATGTGACCCGAAACTTGATTAGACCCGACCCAACCCGAACATGACCCGATCTTTCTTGACCCGTAACTGACCCGACCCGAAAATAACCCGATCCAAAACCACTCAACCCGAAAATGACCCGACAAAACATAACTTTAATTGAACCGAAAAGACTTAAAATGACCTTTTGTCTCTTATTCTTTGACCCGAAAATGACCCGACCCGAAATTACCCGACCCGGTTGACCCGAAACGGACCCGACAACTAACCCGAAACAAACCCGAAACCCGAAATAACCCGACCCGACCCAAATTAACCCGAAATCAACGAAAGACCCGAACTGACCCGACCCGAACTGGCCCGACCCAAACCCGACCCGGTTGACCCGTTTGCCAGGTCTACTTCTACTTATGTGGTCTGGCTGTCGGCTGGCTTGGGAAAGTCTGGGTATGTCGGATTTTGTCGATTCATTGGTGCGGTTGTGGTGGTTTTGGTGGCGGTTTCATTGTGGTTGTCCTGTTGTGGGGTTGTGATAGGTGTGGGGATAGTGAGGAGACTCAGGCGAGTGAGTTGTGGGGGTCAAGGGAGGTAGTAGGCTCGCAGTGGTGAGGCAAGCAGTGGCGGAACAAGGTAGCAAAGGTGATGGTTTTGATTTGTTGTTCTGGATGGCCGGAGAAGGTAAGGGTGGTGGTTATTGCGTGGTCTGGATGGCCGGTGGTGGTTAGATTCGTGGTGGGCTGGTGGTTGTAGTGGTGGGCCGTGGGGGATGTGGCTGTAATGGTGGGCAGTGGGGCAGTGGGCAATTGGTGGTGGCGGCGGCGGTGGTGGTGGTGGGAGTGACAGTGGTAGTGTTGGTGGTGGCGGCGGCGACGGATACCCATAATACCACCCTAGATACATTTGGTATTTCTACTAGATACACATTGTATTACTAGTGGATACATGTGTATCCAATAGTATTACCATGTGTATCCGGTAGTAATACCAAGTGTATCTGGGGTAGTTCGTACAGTTTGTACCGAACTTAAGTTCGCACGGAAACCCGCGTCAAGATCCGGTGCAAACGATCACTCGGTGCAAAAAGTGAAAACGACCCTTCTAATAAACATTTAAGAAAAGAAACCAAACGCGACAACACTAGCACACTCAAGTTGTCTGCATCTGACACCAACTTTGTCACTGTCGTCCACCGTCACCACTCACATCGTCTTTCCAGCCACCACCAACAGGCTTCTCTTCACATCGTCTTTCCGGCCACCACCGTTGTTCCGACTACATCGAAATCATCTCTATCTTCTATGTACTTCTTCCTTACTCGTCGGCGATTCCCCCGTTCGTTTCTATCGTCTCGCACAGTACGCGCTGCTGCAACTCTTGTCACTGGTGATGACGATGTCGTCTCCAATAAAAACCCTTTCTAACTTCGATTTTGGCCTCAATTTCTTTCCTCTTGCTCATGTTATTGGTCAGATCTTTATTTTGCCTCACCTTACTATTTAATTAGTGTAATCACATGTTTAATGTTTTGGTTTGATGGTGAATACTAAATTGGAATGATTCTTTCATAATAATGTACGTTTTTTAATGGAATAATGATGGAGCTGCTTATCAGTTATGGTAGGCTTGTAATGATTATGCTTAATGTTTATATTAAACTTGAGAATTGTGTTTTATGTGAGTTTTTCATTATAATGCTAGTTTTGGTTTATTATATGTGTAGTCATTTAACATTGATTCCGGCAACTATGAGGCGTGATATTTATAGTGTTGATTTAAGGATTTTTAAATTTGGGGTTGTTATTATATACATGTATTTAGGTAGTATATTTGTGTACCTAAAATAGTATTTTGTGTAACTAGAATTATATTTAGTGTAACTATATAATTCGTGTTTCAGTATACCTGCAATAGTTTGAAATGTGTCGGAGATTTGGTACAAAAAAATGTACCTAGAATAGAAAAAAGTGTACCTATGACCTTAAAAAATGTATATAGAAATCTGGTAAAAGTGTGTACCTACAGTAGAAAAAAGTGTATATAAAATTATCGTAAAATGCGTACCTACAATAATAAAAAGCGTATGTGAGATTTGTTAAAGAGAAAAAAAATAGTGTATTTATCCTATATATCAATGTACATATAGGTCGTTTCCACTTTTTGCACCGAGTGGTCATTTCCACCGGATCCTAAATCTATATATATATATATATATATATATATATATAAAAGAGGCTTTTTTCGAGCAATTCTATTGGTCAACATCATCTTTTTCAGTTTTTGGAAAGAATATTTTAAGATATTCCAAGATTACGGAAAATATCTTATATAATATTTTTAATATCACAACTATTATTTACGTAAGAAAAATTTTTGATCATCAATATAAAAAAAAATATAATGTAAAGCATTTCGAAACTTATATATTTGGATTCGTAGCGAGAAATGCTTTCATTGGAGTACAAATTTTATATTTTTTTACTACTCTATTGTTCATAATATGGTATGACTAAACTATAAGTATGTGAAAATTTAAAAAAATTATTTTTTATTATTCTAATACTCCCTCCACATATAATTTCGCCTCATTTGCTTATAAGTATGTGAAAACAAAAAAACTTTACACTTATTTTCATGGCATCTTTCACGAAAAAGAATTCGGGAATAAAAAAAGTAGCATATAGACGTCGAAAAATACGATCAAAGTGTCGTCTAGGAGGCCGCAATAAAACAAATGGGGTGAAAATAGGTGTGTGGAGGAAATACTAATATTATAATTTAGTAACAGTCAAGAAATATAGTTATTTTACAAAAAAAAAAGATAATATACTACTTAGTATATTATTTATCCCGCATTGACAAAAATTATGTAAGTGTGTGAATATACTATGTATAAATAGTATAATTGTCCCACATCGAAAAATTATCACGAGGTGGATGATCTTATGATTATAAATAGATCAGAAGTCATCATTGGAACTTATGTATCCACCCAAATTATTTTGAATCTCTTAAGAATTGTCTTATAAAGCTCTTAAAAGTAGCATTATATTCTCCGAGAAATATACATATATTTACATCATCATAAATAACAATGGTCCCACATTGAAAAATAATGTAGGTGTCGTAAATATACTATGTATAAATAGAAGAATTTTCCCACATCAAAAAATTATCATAAGGTAAGGTGCTCCTATGCTTATAAATAGAAGTCATCCTTAGACTTAAGTATCCACCCAACAAATTTGAGTCTCTTAAGTATTGTCTTAAAGAGCTCTTCAAAGTTTGTATTAAAAATTAATTTAGAAAATTATGATAAATAATAATTTTGATGATGTACTACTTAGTATGTTATTTATTCCACATTGAAAAATAATGTAGGTGTGGTGAATATACTATGTATAAAGTTGGGGGATCGTATGATTATAAATAAGAGTCGTCCTTGAAACTTAAATATCAACCCAAAGTCTTTTAAGTTTCTCAAATACTGTTTAGAGAGCTCTTACAAGTTTGTATTAATTATGAAAATAATATAATAAGATTCGTGGTACAAACAATGGTATCATTACAGTATAGAATCTCATATTACTTGCACATATTTGGTGTAATTCTTAGTATGTTATTTATCCTGCATTGAAAAATAATGTAGGTTTAGTGAATATACCACCTACAAATAGTAGAATTCTTCCATATCACACAATTAGCATAATTAGGTGGGATGATCCAATGACAAGTAGGAGTCATATTTGGAACTTATGTATCAACCAAAATATTTAGAATCTCTTAAACATTGTCTTATAGAGCTTAATTCTTATGTACCTTGGATCATTTTTATTCTTTGTGAAGTATCAATCAAAATATATGTAAACCTAATAAATGATTTGAACGAGAGAGTCATGTTAATATTTTCCGAATCATAATTAGGTCAAATATAACTTGAGTCTTGGCAAGGGTGGTAAAATATGGAAAAAATAGAAGTTGACTCAATATATCAATATTATTTTCTTAAAATTTATATTTTATTATAGGCAAATTAATTGTTATAGAAAATTTATGAAAATGACATTAATGTAAATGATGCACGGGCATAAAATCTAGTAATAGATAATAGATAATAGAGGTGGGTCATAGGTGAGGCCGTGAGGGTAAGGTAAGGATAGCATTAAACTTGGTTTGGAGTATCCAATACTAGTTGGACACCATTGTGACAATTAAGTTTAGTTCCAAACCGAAATGATAATTATGTTATGTAATAACATTATTTTTAGAATAAGACTCAGGGAAACACGACATTATAAAAAAAAAGATTAGGAATATATACTAATTGCTATAGTGCCTAAGTAGTAAGTACCTAACCTAGTCAGAGATTGTGTAACTATTCACTTCTCGACCATCTTTCTTTAAATCCTTTCAAGATAAGTTGATGATTAATACTTTCTCCCTTCAATTCTATTCTACCATATTCAAGTTTGTATACTATTCATGTATGGGTATTTAATTGCAATTTTTTCTCAATAGATAATTGAAAATATAACCATGTGTGATCTTTTTTTATTCGTCTTTACGAATACATTAAAAATATCTAACTTTTATAATTTTTGCAAATACGTAGCTAACGATATTTACCGCATAAAACACGCGTTGGCAAACGTGAAAAAGTAAAGTGGTAGAGTGGAGTTGAAGGGAGGAAGTAGTACCTAACCTAGTCAGAGATAGTGTTTACATGTTTTGAGCTCTCTCTGTCCGCAGAGTAGACTGTATGAGGCTTCTAAAGTATCTTGATTTGACCAGGTAATAGTAATATTTACGACAGGTGCTTTCTGTTGCAATGCACATTTTCAGGTGGCATAACCATCTCAATCCTGGTATAAAGAAGGAGGCATGGACTCAAGAAGAAGAACTAGTCCTGATTCATGCTCATCAACTGTATGGGAACAAATGGGCTGAACTAACGAAATATCTGCCAGGAAGGTATGTGGACGGTACCTTAACCAAACTTTTTTTTTTTCATAGTTTTGACATAGATTCACGAATGTTTGTGCTTCTTATATTGTCAAGTAGGGATTCTACCAATGCATTGATTGACTCAATTTTCATCATGAGTAAACCCTACTTACACCTGACCCCTTGCTATAGACAGGTGCCAATGTTACTCTGACTTGGCTTCAAATGTTGGATGCGACATGACGTTGTATTGTCAGGCATGGCTTTTATGAGGAAATATTGATGTTTTGGCTTAAAATGAAAATTTGAGAATTGTGTCATGTCGGAAATGTGACATGCAGCCATGGTTAACTTTTCTGCTTTTCTCAGTGCATCATGTCAACTTTAGTTTTCTGAAAGCTTACCCATTTTGGTGGTAATCAGGACAGACAATTCCATTAAAAATCATTGGAACAGCTCTGTGAAGAAGAAACTGGATTCTTATAAGGTGTCAGGTCTACTTGCACAATTCCAGGGCCTACCATTAGTTAGCCATCCAAATCAGTCCATATCTCTTGGAGATGGAGCAGAGGGAGATGAAATATCAGAATACAGTCAAGCTGGCTGTTCTCAAACACCAAGTGATATGTCAAATGCAGGTTGCCAAACAAGAGAGGACATCCTTGTCTCTGAAGAATCAGATCAGAGAAAGATACAGAGTACCAGTCCGACTGCATCATGTTCTGAACCGTATTACACGTCTCTTGATGGCATGGCTTTTACTATACCCAATATTCCTTGTGAATTCACATGCTCGTCATTTTATCTCGATGAGAGTTTTTCAAACGATCAGGTTTCTAGTTCGAGGGATTGCAACATTGGGGAAAGTAGCTTACCCGTGAATTCTTCCGTGGACTTGGCTGCAGACTTTAGTCAACCAGGGAATTACTATCTTGCTGCTCCAAATAACAAGCCTAGTGAGTATTGTGTAGTTGCTCCGGTCAATAATAGTGGTGAAGATTCAAATGTGGTTCGAGAAGAGGGTGACACCATTGTCGAAAGATGCGCTGACATTCTTGATATGGAGAGATACGAAGATTATATGTGTTTCCAATCACTTTGCCAGTTCTCTGAAACAGGTGAAGCTGCAGCCTCACATCCATATAATCATCTAAACGCAACTGTGTTGGAAGCTCCAAACAATGGTGATCTTTCCTCTATTCCTTTAGAGCTTATTGTTCAAAACGGTTTAGCAATGACCGAAGAGAAACTCAGCAACACTGAAGAGGGACGTGTTCATGCACGCATTAACGGCAATCCTCCATGTCATGATCCTTCAGGTGCAGGCTCCACTGAGAAAACAGAATTGCTGGAATCATCAGGGTTAATCCCTGAAAATAAACTTAATTCTGAAATATCTGACGATCAACAAAGAACTCCTCCTAGAGGTGAGCAACCAGATCTTTCAACATGTGGGCAGGAGGTGGGAACTCTTTGTTATGAACCTCCTCGTTTTCCATCCTTGGATATTCCCTTTTTGAGTTGTGATCTTGCTCAGTGTAACACTGATGTACAGCAAGATTTTAGTCCTCTTGGAATCCGCCAGTTTATTATGTCGTCAGCGAGCAGTCTCACTCCTTTTAAGTTGTGGGATTCACCATCTTCAGATGACAGTCCAGATGCTTTGTTGAAGAGTGCGGCTAAAACTTTTGCGTGCACGCCATCTATTTTGAAGAAACGACATCGTGACCTGTTATCTCCGTTATCACCTTTTTCTGAAAGACGAATTGACAAAAAGACGGGAAATGATGTAACTCAAGGCTTTCTTTGCTCATCTAGGTTGACCAAAGAATTTTCTCGTCTAGATGTTATTTTTGGTGAAACGGTTCAGTGCAAAGAATCAACATCTTCGTCAAGTAACCTGAAGGAACATCAAAACACTTCGATTGAAGATAAAGAAAATGTCTTCCCTGCGATTCGAGGGTTGAGCAAAGATGCAAACCATAACCAAGAATTAGAAGCAAGAACACCAGAGAAAGACACGCACCACAATATTGAGAAAGGAGGGACTCCTAATGCAATTTCCAAAACAACATTCTATGAAGATTGTGCCTCAGAAATGGTGAGAGTCTCTATTCTGCGATTTCTGTCTGTCTTTGCCTTAAAAAGAAGTTCCGGAAGGCTTTTAGTCCCCCATCTCATTTATATTGTCCTCTTTTAACCTGGCAATTTAGATCAATATTTTACTCACAATATACTATTTCTATGACGTTTTAAACTGATAACATGATAATAGTTGATTTGATACATCAAACATGACAAATCTTTGATTGTAATATTGTATCTCTGCCTCTACTCAAAGGATTAAATAACCGAATTTGACATTGGCTTTCCATCAAAGTCAAAAAGTAAAATAAAGATGGAAAGTAGGTAGTACTTTGCAAACCGCATCTATCAGACAGTAGACCTTGATTATATGTTTAAATTATATTGTTTTTGTATGCTTTATTCCTATATATATTTATGTGTGTGATTGAAAGTCTAACAATAGCTCGATTATTATGTCAAAATTCTTTTGAGCAGCCTAAAGGAGTTCTAGTCGAACGTAACATAAATGATACAGAATTTCTGTCACCGGATGGAAGCAGTAGAAATACCAGACCATCAGAGGTTGACAGCTCAAAGTATACCTCAACAAAATCGGCCATTTCCATGTCACCGATTGGCAGTGCTGGATTTTTTGTAAGCCCTCCCTCATTAGGCAATATGAAGCGAAACAATGGATCTGAAGCTTCATCATCTGGTCAACCAGTTTCTGCAGTTACTGCAGTTATAGTTGATAGCCTTGTTAATGAAGTTGGTGCTGAAAATCTAAACTTGTGAGTTCTGACTGCCTATGTCTGTTTCGCATCTTTGTATATAGTTATATATATATAGTCCCTCATTTATATTTTCCTCATTTGATTTTGTTGATCAACCGATATCAACTTTGACCGACAATTTACGAATATTCTTACATAATTTGGAGAAATTAGTGGTCAAAGTTGACTTTTGTTGACCATTAAAATTAAATGAAACCAATATAAAAATTTAGAATCTCACTTGTAATTCCCCATGCCTGTCATTCTTTTTCTCAGTTTTGGCGGAACCCCTTTTAGGCGCAGTATGGAATCTCCTTCGGCATGGAAGTCACCTTGGTATTTCAGCTCTCTTGTTTCTTGCCCAAGATTTGAACCTGATATAACAATTGAGGTATCCTTGCTGCTGTAGTACTTGTTTGTAGATTAGAAAGGCAGATGTAACATTTGATGCTTAATATTCTGCATTATTGGTATTTCCTCCACTCAGGATATTGGAATATTCTTGAGCCCGGGAGAGAGCAGCTTTGATGCAATAGGATTGATGAAGGAAATAAACGATCAGGGTGCCGATACATATGCAGATGCCAGGGAAGTTTTAGGCAGTGAAACTCCTGACAGCATATTAAGGCAAAGATGCTCGAAGAAACTGAATCTTGATGGTGAAATGAGTAATGTCAGCGACAGCCTGCTTAATGGCCGTCTTCAAATGTCACCAAATGTCATGGTTTTTCTCTTTCCCTTTTTTCAGATTAATTTTTTTTATCTGCTCACTGTTTTTCTGCAAATTTGCTCTTGTCATACATAACTGGAAAGTGGGTTTTTTTGGTGGGTAAGTTTAATTCTGGCGACTGATCAGCACAAAATCATCTGCAGGAAGTGGGTTTTTTTTATGAGGTCACATTAAACTACGCAACAAAAGCCCTTTTCCGTGGGTTTCTATGTCGGTGTGTGTATGTGCACGGATCATTTATGTTGAATAAACAATGATTGTACTGAATAAAATATTGTTGTGATAACATTGGTTTGGTTGGTTTAGTTTCTAGATCAGTGTTTCAGGTCATTATTTTCATTTTTCTCTGTTCTTTTTTAGATGGTTGATTTTTGTTTTTGGCTTGGTAGAGGACTAGTGCTACCCTGTTCTTTTGGTGGTGCTTTATACAACTTCTTAACTTTCTCTTGTCCAACATTTGTGGATGACAGACGGAGGGGCGAGTTCTTGATTTCAGTGAATGCACTACGCCAGTGAAGATGACGAAGAAAATGAGGTGTGCAGGGGCTGCAAGCTTGTCAAGCCCTTATTTGCTTAAAAGTTTTAGATAAGAGAAAGCCCATTGTGTACCTAGATAAAGCTACTTAAGCAATGTTATTTTGTATTATTGGTATTTCCTCCACTGAAATGTTTTTTTGAATGAAAATAATTACTGTAAGAATACTATTCAATTTTATACAATTCTTTTGTTTAACTGCCCACGCTTATGTTCTTCGTCTTTAATGAACTAGTGTGATTCGAAGCCGTTTACCAGGTTAACAGTTTACTACCTCAACTTCTAAGAGTCGAGTGCTCCAGAAAAATGGAGTTTGTTCCAGGGGAGTTGGGACGAAAAGCAAAACTATTTCCACCTATGCCTTATTTGCTCAATGACCGGGATTTGGATTGATAAAAAGAAGAGGGCTTTGGGGTTTCCAATTTGCATGAAGACCTGCCAAGCATTTGAGTCGCCGAATAATAGAATCATGGAACAGTGCTGCAGCACGCACAAAGCGGTTCACACTTTCCTTTTTAGATCGTCTCACAGTAAGGTCACATTCTGTTGTTTATGGTTCCTTATGATTAATGACTTCACATATTTCTCAGCTTGAATTTTTCTCTACACATTCTTACTCTCCTTAATTCAGATACCGAGGGGCACAGGAGGAAGTATGTCTAGCAACCTACTATAGAGAAAAAGTATTCCCAAGTGATAGGGTTTTCCCATGCCCATCGTACAACTGACGAAAACATTCTCAAGAACTGAAATACTCGGCCACATTCAAAGTTTATTAACACACATCCATTACATTGCTCTTATCTGGCACAAGGTTAACAAATCTTCATGGTTTTACAACGATTTAATGTAAAACCATGTTACAGGAGACTATCTCGAAAAAGCAATGAAAATTGTAAAACCGGCATATTAATGTTATTGAGTTCTAGAAAGTAATATGCTTTGTGTTAATTACGATTGTGAAGCTTTTGACAAGTAAAAGGCAGAGAGTTTATATATGAGACGATTTTCCTACAATCATCCCTTCAACAGCATCTAATAATGTTTCATGACGATTTTCTTAAACTCAGTTTGGAAAATGGACTTCAGCTTTTTGAATAGAACATTCAAGCTTTCAACAGCACAGTGAGATTAATAAGGAATAGGTACACGAACTGCAGATGGACCAGATTCCATGTCTTCAAGGATGAGGCCTAAGAGTTTTCGAGCAATTGGACCTTCATTTCCTATAGAATTGACCAGTAACACCAAAAGCACAAGCATCTATGTTAGGAGCATCTAAAGTCGACAACATTTCTCGAATATTCACTTGAACAACTAAAGCGTACTGTAATAAGCATCAGCAAAATAAAAGTCGGATCACGTCATATTTTCTAGGTCTAGGTGACACTACCAGAAATATCCAGGTTGCAAAAATGGATTTGCAGCCACTTCTATGGAATTTGTGATTGCCTAGAGTCAGTTGCAAATTCCATAGAAGTTGAGACCACTAGTAATGGATGAAATGTAAAAAGAATTGTTGCAGTTTCGCAATCATTTTCAATTTAGATAAGCTATAGATGGACCATTCCTGATTACCTTAATATCCTCGACCCATACGAACTCCTACTATTGAACTGTAACACACGAAGTTTTTGCCAAGCTTACCATTACCGATAACTTGGTCATCCCATTGAATAACAGGAGTGACCAAAACACCACTTCCAATAAGCATCATCTCTTCGGCCTGTTTCCCTTCATCGATAGTCACATCTCTCACACTCAATTTGCGAAGTTCACCCTTCAGTAATAGCTCCCTTGCAAGAACAAGCACCCTATTGGCCGTACAACCGCTAAGAATTTTCTTAAATCGAGGCATTACGAGCTCTTTTTCACTGGTCACGAAGGCCACATTCATATTTGGACCCTCGGCAACAAATCCCAAGCCGTCCGTCCAGATAGAAGCGTAAAAACCTTTTTCTTCAGCTTCCATCTTGCAGAGAACATTTGGAAGGTAATTGACACTCTTCATGGTGGCAAACATTGGAGGCTTAATTGGGATTGATGAGGAAACTACTATGACGCCCTTGTGACTAAACGAGGATTTGACTTGTATGACAATCGCATAAAATGCAGACTGAGAAGAGCTAGAAGGGGAGAGCTGAAAGTCACCTGGTCCTGCAGAAAGCCAGTATCTTAAGGAGCCTTTTTTACACTTGGATGCACTTACTGTTTGTATAAGTATACTTCTCATTGTATCGACATCAAAAGGTAGTTTGATTTTCGCCATCTTTGCTGACCTCAGAAAACGATCAAGATGCTGATCCAACTCATAGAGATGACTGCAGATCAGAGAAAGTAACAGAGGCCTAACTACTCCTCTTACGATAAACTCAAATTTCAGGATGACACCAAGGAAAATCGTGCTTTATTTAATAACAAGTGACAAAAACAAAAAGTAGGTTTCCTAAAATAAGAGTTATGAGTGAATAAAGATAGAGGGTCAAGAAATGATACCCGTCGACAATAAGTGCAGTGTCAAATACACCATGACCTCGATGAACCATGTGATCATCGATGGGTATAAGCATTGCGGCAGGGTCTGTTATGATACCACCAAATACACTAGAGTACATGGCCAATAGCTCATCATTGCTCTTTTGACCCACTCTACTCGATCTAAACTTATCAATTGCCTGCAATATTGCAACAAAAAGTATTGGCTAGATCCCACAAACCCATTTCATAAAACTTGAATAATCCACATTGGAATGTTGTTGTTGGAACTTGGTATCGGTTTAGAAGTACCGGCCCTCATAACTTTACCAGTTAAGCGTGGTGACATCTGCTAATAGCTAATGTAAGGACGGGAAACAATTTCGGGTTTAGGCCTTAAGGGAGTATATAACAAACCTCTTCACATGACAATATTGGAACTTCTGGAATAACACTTGAATCTGCAAATGAAGTTTATAGAAAAATGATAATAAGCATGAAAATAAATCTATGTGACACAAGACAACCAAAAAAATATAATACCAATTGCAACTTTGTCACTATTATTATTGTTGTGTTCATTATTTCTTGTCATTGGAATTATTGTATTGACAAAAAGTATTATCTTCGTGTAAAAGTTTCTGTCCGCGGTGGGTGGGACAAGGTTCGGTATTTTGGCCATAACTTGCCCGCTAGACCTTCGTTTGAGGCATGTAATATGGCGTTGGAAAGCTAAGAAGAAGGGCTACAACTTTGTAGTTGAAGCCGTGAGAATATTCGGTTATCTATCATACGTAAAGTGGGCAGCAATGTGATGGTAGTGTGCTGAAAGTTTATGAAGATTTATGAAAGAATGGTATTATTTATAATTTTATTGCTTGATTCCATTCTTGTGATTAAGGTATGTTCTCGTGACTTTCCTTTACAAATATTTATGTGAGATGAATATAAAGGTTTGGTCAATTATGCCTTAATGATTGGTATGTTCAGCTACTAGTTTATTTGGTAAGACGCGATTAAATGTCATATCTATTGTCTTGGTAAAATTATTTTTATTCTATAATTGATTTCAAGAATGTGTGATTGAAATTGTTCCAAGATTTGTTTGACAAGTAGCTAGAATGGTTGAGTACCCAAGATATTTTTATGCGTATAATATATTTATATTGCAAAATATTTTTCACACATTTGGATCAATTATTTAATTTTTACTATTATGAGATGAATAAAAATTAATACTTGGGTGATGAACAATATGTGGGGGTTAAATATTTTGGGTTTCAATTGGTATATTGTCTATGATATATTTGTGTGACAAACATATGGAAGATTATTTGTCACAGCTTCATAAAGTGAATTATGGAGATTATAAATTGCCGTGTGCGATTATATGATATCTAATAGTTGAGATAATTTATTAAATGAATAATGTGTATAGTTTGTTTGAACGATTGCGTTTGTCACTATTTGTGGCGTGACAACATGTGGGGGAAGACGTTCAACTTATCTTTTAATACAATTATTCATGGAGTTTAGAGTTTAGAGTTGATACTTGATACCTTATATATAATATGTGAAGAGTATAAGTATATATCTAAGAAATATTTTGTGTGCTGAGTGCCTGAGTACATATAATAAAATGATTATATGTTTTATGCGTAATAAATTGAACCAATATATTTTTTTGGTTATGCCCATAAATAATGGTTGTGTAAGGTTCAATTAATTATATTATACTTGAAATATACCACACTATATGAGATTGATGATTGTTATGATGTGATTAAAGAGTTAAATTCTTTTTTTAATATGTGGATTTGCAAAGAGAAAATGTCAGTGAAACAATCATCGAGATTTGTTATTCTAAAATATAAGAATGATTATTTATATTTGTTCTTTTAAATGGCGTAATAAGAGTGGAGCTCTATATTAAACAAGAACAATATTGTTTATGAGTTATATGATAACATGTTTTGACTATTATGAGAAGTCTTAACGTATATAATCGTTGTTAACTCAATCGAGCTGATGTAATTAGTACGTTTTGTTTGTATGCTCATTACCAAAAAATGTTCATTAGCTGAGGCAACTAGATGCAATATTGAGAGTTGCACTATGTTAAATATCTAGAAAGATAATTGATTGAACATAAGGTAATGATTAAAGATAAGATGAGATTAACGGTGAGTACATTTTCACCTTTATGTTGACTTTATCATAAGTCTATTGAGAAGACTGTTAAAAGTTTATAACCTTGTTTATTGTGTAGACATATTTTTGCTCTTAACCTTATAGGATAAGATGAAAGGTGATTGTGAATCAATTACTCAATTGTGGGGGTAATGTTTATATTAATATAATGCTAATTTCAACTTAATACTGCTAAAAATGATGTGTATAGTGAATTGCGAATTTACACATATTATGCAAATTTGAGAAAGTCGAATGAGAATAAAATGCTCACAAATGATTTTTGAGAAATTTGAAGTGGAGCATCTTATTTATAAATTTAATGGACTAATAAAGAAATAAGTCCTAGAGTTGTTGAGGAGAATGGGGTTAAAGCCTATTGGTTGAGTAATTTGTGGTGGATACCGGAACTTGCTTCTGCGAGGGTGGTCTAACGAAACCATAGAGAGACTCACACTTGTGTACACAACCCATTCTTATGACATGTACACTATTATTTTGGAAGGTTGAGCTTATAGCTCTTAATGATCTTATAGCCCAATTTTGGGTGGTCCTTGTGAGACGGACTTGATAAGATCACCGTAATGATGGAAGTTGAGATATTTCTCTTAATGAATCTATATCCCTATGTTTGGGTGGTCCTGTTGAGAAGGACTTGATGGATTCACCGACTACTATATTAAGAGGTGAGCCTTAGAGCTCTTAATGAATCTATATCCCTATGTTTGGGTGGTCCTATTGAGAAGGACTTGATGGATTTACCGACTCCTATGTTGAGAGGTTGAGCCTTAGAGCTCTTAATGATTCTATAGTTCATATGTGAGTGGTCTATGTGGAGATAGACTTAATGGAATCACCTAAGTGAGTGTGAAGGATTGACCTCCTTCTATGAGAGCCTAGGCTATCTCTCTAGAGCATTCATGAGAATCCCAAGGTTCATTTGGCCATAAAATTTGTTGGATTGTATCGCAGAACTTGTTTGGAACTTAAAGTGAGATATGTGTTTGGAATTAACCCCGGAGTCTAGGAGTTCAAGATTCGTTCACTCTCTAGATGATGAAAGAATTGTTTCATTTCACTAACGTGTTAGTTCAAGTCGAAAGATACTAATGCTTAAGTATCGATCTTTATTAATATGCTCAGAATTTTTGTATATCCTTTGCATTAGTGGGGGATTGTTGGAAGTAATGCTAAGGCTAGAAATATTGTCTAGATACATTATTTCATAGAGATGTCTTCCATTGTCTTGTAAAAGCATCTCACCACTACTTGCATGTATTTAGCCACTAACTCCATGTTTTTGGCTCATGTTTATGGTAGTGGTTATGCCACTAACTTTGTTAGTGTTGTGCTAATTAACCACTATAAATATGAGAAGCTTGTAGTCATTTGATATACATATCTTCCATATCATCTATTTCTTCTCTATGATAATTTTGAACATACCATATGAGTTTCAACTCCTATTTGTTGAGTACACAACTTTTAGGAGTGTTGTATGACATTGGGGGACGACGCCTAAATCGATTTATACTGTAGTCGGGGCGATTTCGTTTCTCATTCAGTGGCCTTCATACCACGACACAACAATATTTATTCTCTAAATATATTTCGCCCCTATAGTGACTCTATATTTCCAACAATTAACACAAGTACGCAATAAGTAAGAATCCGTTTTACAAAATATTAGCACCGTCTTACAACAGCAAACAACTCCGCTTTTTGTAATTCATGGGAAGTTTCGCTTCCCAAGTTTTTCCGAGGACAACCAAATAACCCTTGTAACTAAACTATTAAAAGATTACCCAATTAAAAAATATAAATAAAAATTACAACGTCTTACTGTAATTAATCAAAAACAGATAATAATAAGAATAAAACAAGAAACTCACTAATAAAAGATTGATGTTGGGAAAGTTTAATAAAGCCGAGACGATTAGTAGGAAAGCGAGAAAATGAAAGGTTATTTGGGTTCGTAAAATGGGAATGAAGAACAAGTGTATCAAATGATTTGGTGTGTAATTGGTGGGTTTGTGAGTATGTTTTCAGAGAAGCCATGAAATTAGCGTAACAAAACGATGATGTTACGTTGTTATGTGGTTGAATGAAACAAAATTAGTCGAATTTCAATATGTGAAGTTTAGGCAGGTTCATTTAGATATCGTTTGGTTGCTACGGCACAATTAAACTCCCATCAATTTCAAAAACGATTTAAATCAATGTGGAGTTTTCATTTACATAGAGAAGCTGGTGTTGGAGCTATTGTCCTCCACGGTTAGTGTGGTAACGTGTATAAATCTCTTAGAGGTTCACATGGTATACTTAGTATTCTTATCAGTTGATTAACGTTTATCGATAACAGTTGGCTTGCTAGAAGTTTGACGTTATTGTCATTTTAATGGCGGTGATCAACTGGTCCCTAAAAGTCACACCTAAAGGATGTGTTTGAGAGATATGATTATATGAAAATATAATCATATTGATGCCTTATATGACTAAAAGGGTAGTCGATGTATATGACTAAAAGGTTAGTCAATGTAATGATGATACGATTATTTAATACGATTAAATAATACTAGATGAGATGAATTAAATGTTAATTCGTAATTGAATATAAACGGTTATATCTAATTAATGTAGATAATGTAATTATTTAATACGATTAAATAATATCCCGCAGAGTCGGTCATTTCTTCCCTCTTTACCTTATGAGCGTTAAGTCGTGGTTTTCGTCCCTCTTTACCTTGGTGGATGTGGTGGTTGGTGGTTTTGTGTGGTCTAAATTCATTTATTGGTATGTGGGGTAGTGTTATTTTGTGTGGTCCAAATTCATTCCTTAATTTTTATGACCTAAAGGGAAAAGGGGAAGAAATGAGTGACTCGGAGAGGAGTATACGCTTAAACGAATTAAAATGTTAATTCGTAATTAAATATAAAAATTTATATTTAATTAGCAAATTATAAATATACGATATTTATAATTGACGTATATATTATACGATATTGTCATAATAAATGATGTCAGACCAGTATTAATAAATCGACTACAAAATGTTGTATGGACTTATTCATATGTGACAAATGACAATAATAATACATACACACAAGTAGAAGAAAAAGAGGGAAGACTCCTCCCTCTACTCTACTACTAGTTGGACGGTCCAAATAGGAGAGGAAGAGAGTTTTATATAAACTCTTCTTCTCTACTTTCTCATCATGACAATTACAATAACTTTTTACAAAAATATTATCAGTAATATTGGTGTTCATTCTAGCACAAGTAAAGGCATTTCTCAGAGCATCTTGGGTGCAACAATTAGGAGAATATCATCTTGATATTTGTTCTTTGGCCATATTGCTAGGACCAAAGGTTAAATTCGAATCTTTATACTTTTCGTTTATGACTCGTATTTCATATATTATAATTTCGTTATAATCCTTAAATTTCATGTTGAAATATACCGATATTTTCCACAAGTGCTATCAGAGCCGAGGCTACGAAATTATTTTATATGATTTTTCATGAATGAAATATTGAATTAAATTTTTCAGAAATTTTTTTTTTTCGGCTGGAATTTATTTTTTTGGCCGTGTAATTATTATTATTTTTTTCTTCAGCTGTTTTTTATTTTCGGCTGGTTTTTTTTTTTTTTTTTTATTCTTGTTTTCATTTGATTTATTGACATTGTTGTTTTAATATGTTAAGATGACAATATGATAAATTTGTTGATGTTTTAATTTAATAAGGATTAAATTAGAATGTAAATGGAAATTGTTTTGAATGTTTATGAACATTTGTTTTTGCTATATATTTTCGGTATACATGATGTTAAATTGTTGTTTTGCATCATGATTCATTAATTTTAATGATGTTCAAATCAATTATGATTAGTCAAATATTAAGATAATCGATTTAATCTTGATTTAGATATTCATTTTAAAAATGTTAAATTGAATCATCTAGTTTGTATCAATGTTTAATAATGATTAAATGTTGATAATTGTACCGATCTTGAAATATTAGCAACATCAAATTAAAAAAAAAAAAAAATCAGGCCGTAGCTTAATAAAAAAAAAATCGGATTTTTCTGTTTTTTATTTTGGCCGAATTATTTTCTTTTATGCATTATATTGATAATGTATAATTGTTGTTGTGAAACAGTTCACAATTATTGGATACCCAATTATTTTAAAATGGTTTAAAATAATGTTGGATTAATTCATATTATACGATAATATGAATTAAAATTGGATTATGTTTGATTGGAATTATTGTGAGTAATTAAGGATTTGTCACATAATTTTGATCATTTAAAATAGGTGGTTTGGATAAATTACTCTACATAATTAAGGAATTATGTCTTGAATGATTAATTTATTGTTGATGCATTTTATTTTGTTGAATGATTAGTTGAATGGTTTATTTACGTATTTTTGCAATTGGCTGTAATTTGTATTACCTAGTGTGGCCTTAGTTGATTATGTTTTCGTAATGATGGAAACATGATCTTG
>JAIUZE010067050.1:0-55658 GCA_022085475.1 Heliosperma pusillum
GCATTTCACGCCCGTGAAACTCTCTGTTACGCAAGGGTATATGGTCAGCCACTATTTCACGCTCGTGACATGAGTTTCACGACCGTGACTTGGGTCAAGACATCTCCATTTTGTTCTAAACTCAACCATCTTCAACTATTATCATAAATCATCAATTCTCATATCAATTATCAACTAACAACAACTATCATCAACAACCCAATTCCTATGATTACTAATCTTATTCTAAATACGATGACTAACATAGAAAACACATTAAAAACACGTAAATGATATCGAGTAACCCTTCACCGTTACCTTTTCGCGTCTTTAATCGATTTCTAGAAAGTCTCCACCTACAATTAGATAACAAAAGATGAATATCATTCACCTTGAGAAAGACGGATAATTTAAAAAGCGAGAAAGATGGTAATTTTATTACCAATACGGATAGAGGAAGATGAGAGGGGAAGAATAAGACGAACTTACGTGAATTTGAGCGAGAAACGAATGAGTTATGACGAATCTAAGCTTGGAAAGATTATGGAAGATATGATTTGGGGTTTTCTTAGGAAGGAAGAAAGAGTTGTGTTGTGTGAGGAAGTATTAGGTTTAGGGTGAGTATATGTAAAGGTGAGTGGAAAAAGTCAAGAAAACTTAAAGACGGCTTAAGACGGGTTTCACTTGAAATCTCGCGAAAAATCTAAATACGAACTCGGAAATTCTAAATTCGACTCGGAAAATTAAATTCCAAATTAAAACTAAAATTCGCTGAAAAGTATCCGTAAAATATTTTCACTATAAAAATAGGGTACTTTTCCGGGTGTTACATATGTTCTCCCAACTACTCTATTGTTCTTAATGGACAGGTACATGGTTTCTTCAAAGGGGCTAGAGGGCTAAGACAAGGGGACCCCATGTCTCCTCTGTTATTCACTTTATGTATGGAATATCTTAGCAGGCTATTGCAGTCTATTGATGCTATCCCTGGCTTTCATTATCACCCTCTTTGCAAGGCTCTGAAGATGAACCATCTGATGTTTGCTGATGATCTTCTTCTGTTTTGTAGAGGGGATGTTAAATCCATCTTTACTATTATGGAAGCTTTCAAAACCTTTTCAAATGCTTCTGGATTACATATTAACCCAGAAAAATCTGAGTTCTATTGTAATGGGATTAAGAATGATATTGTCCAGCATATCTTACATGTAACTGCTTTTAGGAAGGGAACCTTGCCTTTTAAATACTTAGGTGTGAGTATTTCACATAAGAGGCTGAATAAGTATGATTGTAACATCCTTGTTGAAAGGATGATTAAGAGGATAAGAGGGTGGAATTTTCAAAAGATTTCTTATGCTGGTAGACTTGTCCTAGTAAAGTCAGTGTTATCAACCATACATAATCATTGGTCTCAGATCTTTGTGCTACCAATGGGGGTGATGGATAAGATTAAGGCCCTTTGCAGAAACTTCTAGTGGGAAGGGACTGATAAATTTTCCAAAGCTCCTTTAGTTTCATGGAATGTGTTGTGCAAGAGTAAGAAGACTGGTGGTGTGGGGTTGATTGATAGTCACCAATGGAATATTGCTGCAATAGGCAAACTAGTGTGGTGGATTGTTTGCAAGCAAGATCACTTGTAGATCAAATGGCTTGATAATATCTATTTAAAAAACTCTCCTTGGTTTGCTTATGTTCCTAGTACTAATAGTTCCTGGGCATGGAGGAAAATTTGTGAGGTTAAGGATACTCTCAAAAATGGTTACATAAATGGACATTGGAGGGGAATGGATAAGGGGTATTCTATTGCTGATGGGTATACATGGCTAACACAGAATTCTTGTCCTCAGGTTGATTGGTGCTGTGTTGTCTGGAACTGATATAATATCCCAAAGTGGAGCTTTCATATGTGGCTTCTGAAGCAATGTAGACTGCTCACATTGGATAGACTCTACAAAATGGGGATGGATGTCCCTAGGCTATGTTACATTTGTGCTGATGCTCATGAAGATCACACTCATCTTTTCCAGAACTGTCACTTTGCTAAGGCCTGTTTCCTCTTAACAGGTAATTGACTGCATATTTCTCCAGATATTCTGATTAATTCAGAGAAGATTAAGCAAATGAGAGGCACAATGCTGCGCAGGCAGATGGCAATAGCAGTCTTCACATGCTTATGCTATAATATTTGGAGAACCAAGAATGTTTGCATGGTAGAAGGGCATGTGCTATGTCCAAGAGTGTTAGTTAACCAGGTGAAAGAGGATTGCAGAAGAAGGCTGTTAACTGGGTTCAAAGGAGCTATGACTTATGCAGATAGAAGGCGGTGTAGGAGTGTTGGATTAAGTAACTGATGATGGTAGTTTGTCTAAGACTACATTCCCTGCTGCGTTGAAACTATAGAGCTGAGGATACCATGAGGAGGCCAGAGTAATTTGATCAACAAGGTTCACAATAGATCTGGTGTAAGAGTATTTTCCTACTTGACCTACATAGAGATGGAACCACATCTTCACTCTCTTCAACATTTTGAGAAATATTTGATATTACAGATAATTCTTGTTCTTTCTGACTTATAATAGACATGGGAACATACTGTGGCTCCCGAACCTCATTAAGTTCAATTTTAATCCCACTCTTTCTTTTAGAAAAGAAATCCCTTTCTAGGAAAAAAACACTCCAGAGTCACAAACACTTTGTTCTCGGTTTTATGGTCGAAGTAATAGCTCTTTGTTTATTTATGATAACCTACAATAAACATTTTTCACATTTGGGTGCAAGCTTATCTGAGATAAGACGTTTCACAAAAGCTTCACAGCTCCAAATTTTTGAAAAGGCAATTTTGGAACTCTTCCTCTCCATATCTCATAGGGTGTCTTCGCGACAGCTTTAGATGGTGTTCGATTAAGTGAGAGAAATGCAGTTTGAAGTGAAAAACCCCAAAAGCTAATAGGAAGATCAGTCTTACTCATCATCGATCGAACCATATTCAATAATGTTCCATTCCTCCTTTCAGATACACCACTTGCATGAAAGCAATGTTAGATGATTCTTGGCGATTACACAAGAGATTTGGTCACATTAGCTCCCATATTTTGAATAAGCTCAAAAGATAGGACTTGGTTGAAGGTTTGCCTAAAATCAAGTTTGATCTAGAGAAGATGTGAGACACCTTTGCGCTATGTACGCACGTGAGATCATCTTTCAAACCTAAAAGAGTAGTTAGCACGAGTCACACCATAGAACTCATACATATGAATCTCTGTAACCCAATGAAGGTAAGAAGTAGAGGTGGATCCGGAAACGTTTTCGTCCTAGTTTATGACTATTCAAGGTAAGTTTGGCCTATATTATTCCATTCTAAAGAAGAGAGTTTCGATGAGTTTATTTGTCTTATGAAGCTCGTCCAAAACAAATTTAAGTCCAATCTTGTTTCAATTCGTACGAATCATGGCACCGAATTTGACAATCAAGCTTTTATAGAATATTGTAGGGTTAATGGTGCAGAACACAACGTTTTACACCACGAACCCCACAACAAAATGGTGTCATTGAACGTATGAATAGACCTACATGATATGGCTCGAACAATGCTTTTATGTAGTGGTTTACCTCTTAACTTTTGGGCTTAAGACATTAGTACTTCGTGCTACATTCATAATCGTGCTATGATCAGACCTATTTTAAATAAAACTTCCTATGAACACCTTAGAGGTCGAAAATCTAATATTTCCCTCTTGCAGTGCTTTGGGAGTAAATGCTTTTTCATAACAATGGCAAAAATAGGTTAAGAAAATTTGACCCTAGGAGTGATGAGGCCATTTATATCGGTTATTCTGATCATGTTATATTTGATGAAAGTGATTCTTTTGATAAGCTTATACAAGATGATGAGGAAGATGAAAATAAACCTGACTTTCAACTATCAAAATATGACCCTCCGGAAATGGACGAAGAAGAAAAAGAGATAGAAGGTACGACTAATGAACTTAAAATGAATTTAAATGACAAAGGAAAGAGAGTTGAAGTTAAAGTTGATGATATTATAACTTCCTCTCAAAACAAGGGATTGAATGAATTTGTTGGACCTATTTTATAGTTTTGATAATGACATGTGTTTACTTGATAATGTGCTTTACTTAATATATCATATGCATGTAATTGTGTGTTTTAGTCTTATCATAGCTAACAACAATTACAAGAAAGAAGATCAAAGTTATAGGAGCTTGAGGTATAAATTCAGAAGTTCCTATGCAAAGTTATAGCTACCTTGGTTATAACTTTTAAGAAACAATTCAAGCAAGATCTACCTAAAATAACACAAGACTCAAGATTGAGGGTCTTTGTGATCAAGATGAAAAGATGATCCGTCTACTGAAGATCTTTGTGAAGATTAGCTAGTATAAGTCATCATTTTGGTAACTATTCCATTAGAGTGATTTTAAGTTTGTAAAGTTATGACTCACTTATAACTTTACATACTAAAGTTGAAAGTTATAGCTTTAACCTATAACTTTGGATGATGAAAGTTGATGCATGATTTTGGAAATAAATGCTGCGATTGGTCTCTGCGCTCGAGGGGTTTTATTCCTCTGCTCGAGAATGTTTTCAAAAAGAGAAAGAGTATTTTTATTTTTATCAAAAGTTTTACTAGAGGATGTATTTATGAGATTCTATTGGTTAGTAATACAACTTATGGGTTGTCATGCTACCTAGGGTTTCTAATATATTCTATCTCAATTTGTTGTTAACCTAATAAGCCCACCTAGGGATTCGTGAGATCCAAGGATTGTGCCTCATAGGCTTGCGTGCTCCTAGGGTTTCGTGACAATGAGGATTTCGGCCAACATAGGCTTGTTTCCTTGTTTACCTTAACCTAGGATTCTAATATATCTTTACAACAATATTTCGAGATATTAAAGATAAATTTATTTCTAAAAGATAAAGCAAATAATATTTTGAGATATTAAAGATAAATATCCTTCTTAAATATTAAGCTATGGTTTTAGATTTTATATCTCCTATGCTTCTATTATAAATACTCCCTCCATCTCAATCATACATAACGACATATATACACATTGAGAGATTTTTTAGAAATCGTTTTTGAACAAACCTTGAGCAAAATATTTATTATTTTTAGTGTTTGTTTTTCAAAAGAGTCGTGCATTTTCTTTGTCAATCGCTGACGTGAAATATGTTATTGGATAATAGTACATCACATAATCTTACTTATTCTTTAACGAGAATCTGTGTGAGTTATATTGTACTTTCTTATTAACGTAAGATAGTATAGAGTATTTAGCGATACTCACCTTGAGTTATAATCATAGTTGATTATATGAGTGGGTTGATAATTTTTGTAATCCGGAGAAAGGTACTAAAGATTATTAATCGAGAATAGTGGACGTAGGTTTTCACTTGTGAAACTGAACCACTTCAAAAATCACGTGTGTCTTTCTCTTATTTTCGTTATTTTGTTACTAGTGCTTACTTTTATTAATTAATAGTTGATTTTAATCTATAGAATCAAATAATTAATTACTTATCATATAAATCGAAAAAGTGGGGCTAGTTTTTAATACTCAATTCCCCCCCCCCCCCCCCTCTTTCGTATTCGATCAATAGACTCTACAATTGGTATCAGAGCCTCGTGCTCTTGTTTGCCTTACAACAAGGAGTCTGATCCGTTTTTATCTTTTTGTTTATTTATTTTCCGCTGCATTTAATTTTATTTTAATGGATTCCAAGCACTTAAAGTGTCCCGTATTCAATGGGAAGAACTATAGTTTATGGAAAAATATGATGACCCATTACATAAAGGGTAACGACCGGGAGTGCTGACTAATCATTAAAAATGGCCCTAATAAGATCATGTTTGGATCTATTACTGGCACTTCCACCGAAAAGAAAGAAGATGACTATGTTGAGGCAGATTATAAGAAAGCTCAGAAAAATTCAAAAGCTATCAGCCTGTTGCAAAACGGTATGATTTATACTGAATTTGACCGTTTCTCATCTAGTTCTACTGCCAAGGAAATATGGGATGGTCTAGAGTTAGCTTATGAGGAGACAACTGTTGTCAAAAAGCAACGTATTGCATTATTGATGCGAAAATACGAATTGTTCTCTATGGAGCAAAATGAATCCCTTGACAGCATGTCCACTCGCTTCTCTAGTATCATTAATGAATTGAAAAATCTTGGAAAAACTTTTGACTCCGAGGAAATTGCCAAGAAGATCCTTAGAAGTCTATCTAAACGATGGAGACCTAAGGTGACGGTAATTGAGGAATGTAAAGATCTATCTAACCTATCTTATCATTAGCTACTGGGAACCCTAATGGCTCACGAGATTATTCTTGATGAGGATGAGGCAAATGATAGTAATAGTAAGAAAGTGGCTTTACAAGCCGTGTCTAGTGAAAAACAAGATTCGGACCTTGAAGATGAAACAGTGTTATTTGGTAGACGTTTTAAGAAAAAATTCTTTAATAAACCACAAGGGAAAACGTTTAACAATAACACCAACAAATCATATAAAAAGCCAATCGAGTCAAAAGGGTCTCTCTCAAGTCGTGGTTGCTTCAAATGTGGGGACAATGATCACATGATTAAGGATTGCCCTACATGGAAGAAAATCAAAGACAAAAATCAACGAGACAAAACCAAGAAGGAGTTCAAGCAAGTCATGATGGCTTATTGCTGGGGAGATCTCGACACAGAAGACGACAAGTCAGAGGAAGAAGAATTCGCCAACCTGTGTATGAGCAACGTCACTCTTGACCTAATTTCTGACAGCGAGAATGAAAGAGAATCCGAGATGTGTCTTGTCGGCAACTCAGATTCAGAACCAGATTCAGAAGATGATGAAGAGGTTAGTCATCTTGAACTTAAAAAGCAAGTTAAGAAATTGTCTAAGAAGTCTTTAATTAAGTATTTTGAAGAAACCTTAGATCATTGTCATGAACAGAGTCTTGAATTAAAACATCTTAAGGAACAAATTCTTGACATTGCTGAGGAAAACCAACTTCTAAAGGCCAAAGCTAAAAAGCTCAAGTCTAAAGTTATGGCAACTTCAGCTACAACTTCAGACATGACAAATGTTGAGAAAGAAGCTCTAGAGTCTAAAGTTATAGCTAATGAAGCTATAATCTCAGAGTTAAAATTCAACATTAAGCATCTTCAAGCCAACGTTATAGCTAATGAAGCTATAACTTTAGAATTGAAGAAAGTCAATGAGCTTTTGAAATTTGAAACTAAGACAAAGGAAGTTGCTATCATTGATCATAAGAAAGAAAACTCTTTTCTTTGTCAGCAATTGAAAGATATAAAGGCTGAATTCTCCCAAGTCAAAGATCAACATAATGAGGAGAAATTTATCTTGAAAAAACGCTTTACTGATTTTCGTGAAAACTTTAAAAAGAACAATCCCTCCAAAGACTCGAATGTAGACCATTTGTCATGTGAAAAAGAAATTCAGTCTTTGAAGGATTTGCTCCTACATGCACGAAAAGTTCATGATAAATGGGAAGGAAGTAAGAAGGTCTTAGACTTTCTTACCGAACAGTCTAACAATAACATGAAGGTGGGTCTAGGACATGAATGTTATAGTCGTAGAGACCATGATAAATGCAAATTCACTCCTTCTGACCGTGATTTCAGAAGACGGAAGTACGTCAATTTTTCAGAATATCTGATTTGCAATTATTGTGGTCACAATGGTCATGTTAAAGAAAATTGTGTTAAATATGTCAACGACAACAAAAATCAAACTGATTTTGGTAAAGAACATGACGTGTCTAGTATTGATGAGTCTGAATCTGAACCTCAACGTGATGATTGTAGTAATAATGAGTTCAGATGGTTTTATGACATAGCTTTCGATTACACATCTGTACCTTCGAAATCAAAACCATATGTGAATCAGAAGCAGTCATTTAAACCTAGTGTGCGTCGCAACAATAGAAAAAACTATAATAAACCTAGACAACCCTATGTTAAAAATAAAAGAATTGTTAGACAGGTATGGGTTAGGAAGGATCAAATATATAGAGTCACTAACCACAAAGGACCCAACTTAGCGTGGGTACCTAAAAGTTGTATTTGATTCTCTTGCAGATAATAGTGAAAGAAAAAAATCTATGGTATCTCGACAGTGGGTGTTCGAGACACATGACCGGAAACAAGAATCTCTTTCTTTCACTAGAGCTCTTCAACGGTGGCAAGGTCACCTTTGGAGACAACAAGAGGGGCAAAATAATCGGTGTAGGTAAGATTGGTATATCTCCTTCTCATGCTATTTATCTCGTATATGGTCTTAACATAACTTGTTAAGTATCTCTCAATTATGTGACAAAGGCAATAAAGTAGTTTTTCATTCAAATGTTTGTCGCATCATAATTGAAGGTACTAGTAATGTTATTTTGGAAGGCTTACGTAAAAGGAACGTGTATATGATTGATTTAAATAAAGTTACTACAAGTTCCTTTACGTGCATGAAAGTTACTATAGATGATTCATGCTTGTGGCACAAGAGGTTTGCACACATCAGTCCAACAATTTTATAGAAACTCAAATTGTGGGATTTAGTTGAGGGTTTACCCTCAATCAAATTCGAACAAGAGAAGATGTGTGACTCATGTGCCCGTTGTAAACAAGTTAGATCTTCATTCAAACCAAAACGAGTAGTAAGTACAGAGCGTCCACTTGAGTTGGTACACATGGATTTGTGTGGACCTATGAAAGTTAGAAGCCGCGGTGGATCAAGGTACGTATTCATCCTTGTCGACGACTACTCAAGGTATGTATGGCCTAACTTTTTATTTACTAAAGATGAAACCTTCGATGAGTTTGTGGTACTAATGAAGCTTCCCCAAAACAAGTATGATAAAAAGTTAGTTTCCATTCGTACGGATCATGGTACAGAATTTGATAATCAAGCTTTTATAGAATATTGTAGGGAGAATGGTGTAGGACATAAATGTTTTTCACCACGAACCCCATAACAAAACGGTGTCGTGGAACGTATGAATAGAACATTGGAGGACATGGCCCGCACTATGCTTTTGTGTAGTAGCCTTCCTAAGAACTTTTGGGCTGAAGCCATTAGTACTGTATGCTATGTGCACAATAGAGCTTTGATTAGACCAATTCTCAAAAAGACTCCCTATGAACTTTTAAGAGGGAGAAAACCCAATATAGCTCACCTTCGTTGCTTCGGGAGTAAATGTTTTGTCCATAATAATGGAAAAAGTAATTTAAGCAAATTTGATCCACGAAGTGACGAAGCTGTGTTTGTTGGTTACTCTAATCATAGTAAAGCTTTTAAAGTCTTTAACAAAAGAACTTTGTGCATAGAAGAAAGTGTTCATGTTGAATTTGATGAAGATAATGTGCTTGAGCAAGTTGAACAGAATGAAGCAGAAGACATGAATGATCCCGACTTTTGCCTTTCAAGGGATGACATGCCAGAAATCAATAAAGAAGTTATTGAAGGAATCAATGATGAACTTGATAAATCCGCAAATAACCTTGAAAAGAGAACTGAGACAATTGTTGATGATACGAATGTCTCTTCTCAAAATAAGGAAAAAGAAACCGAAGTTATAGCTGATGATGCTATAACTTTGAACCCAGATCAAGATTTTGTAACTGAAGTTGTACCAACTTCAGCTATAACCCCAGAGTCCAACTCAGGGGGAACCAATCTTGACTCTGAATCATTTGAGCGAAGTGAGAGTTCATCAGATGATGATGAGCCTAGGAACTCTAAGAAATAGAAATATAAGAGTTCTCATCCTATGGATAGTATCCTAAGAAGTTTGAATAAAGGAGTTCAAACAAGATGAACATTAAATAACTTTTCTTCATTCTATTCTTTTCTGTCTACCATAGAGCCTACCAACATCAAAGAAGCACTTGCAGAATCCGACTGGATTGTGACAATGCAAGAAGAGCTTCTACAGTTTGAACGTAATAAAGTCTGACATCTAGTGCCACGACCTACAAATCGAACTGTGATTGGTACTCGATGGGTATTCAGAAATAAATTGGATGCTCAGGAGTTATAGTTTGTAATAAGGGTCGATTGGTCGTTCAAGGATATAATCAACAAGAAGGGATTGATTATGACGAGACCTTTGCACCCGTAGCAAGACTTGAAGCTATTCGTCTGCTTATCGCCTTTGCAACTCATAAAGGAATGAAACTGTACCAAATGGACGTTAAGACTGCTTTTCCTAACGGATATTTGGAAGAAGAGGTTTTTGTTGAACAACCTCCCGAATTTTTAAATAGCAAGTTTCAAAACCATGTTTTTAAACTCGATAAAGCTTTATATGGTTTGAAACAAGCGCCTAGGTCTTGGTACGACAGATTATCTAAATTTTTACTACAAAACAATTTTAAAAGAGGATTTGTCGACAAAACCCTATTTCTAAAATTCGAGGGTTCTGATTTACTTGTTGCCAAAATTTATGTAGACGATATTATTTTTGGTTCTACTAACAATAAACTGTGCAAGTACTTTTCAGATTTAATGAACTCAGAATTTGAAATGAGTATGATGGGAGAATTGAAATTCTTCCTAGGATTGCAAATTCAACAAACTAAGGAAGGTATAAAGATTCACGAACAGATATATGTCAAGGGGCTAATCAAAAGATTTGGTATGGAAAACGCTCATCCAATAGACACACCTATGGTAACTAATAAAAAATTGACCTTAGACGAAAATGGTAAGTGTGTCGATAAACTACACATCGAGGTATGATTGGTTCTTTATTATATTATACTGCAAGTATACTTGACATTTTGTTTAGCGTATGTGTCTGTGCTATATTTCAATCATGTCCTAAAGAGTCACATATGATTGTAGTTAAACGTATCTTGAGATATTTAATTGGTACATCTAATTTATATTTATGGTATCCACTTGAGTGTAATTTCGATCTAGTAGGATATTCAGATGCAGATTATGCAGGATGTTCTTTAGATAGAAAAAGTACCTCTGGATTCGCTACGTTTGTTGGACCATGCATAATAACTTGGGGCTCAAAGAAGCAAAATTCAGTTTCGCTATCTACTACTGAAGCCGAATATATAGCTGCAGGACTGATATGTTATCAATTACTTTGCTTAAAGCAACAACTATGTGATTATGGTGTTAATGTTGGTTGTATGCCTGTATTTTGTGATAATACGAGTGTTATTATTATTTCTAAAAATTCAGCTCAGCATTCTCGTACTAAGCATATAGATATTAGACATCATTTTTTACGCAACCATGTAGAGAAGGGCAACATTAAACTCGATTTTTGTAGTACTAAAAATCAATGGGCTGACATTTTAACAAAGGTGTTAGCGAGAAGACGTTTTGAGATTTTGCAGTTGGAAATTGGTTTAATCGGTAGCAATTAAATTCGTCATATTTATTTTATGAACCTGCGTGGCTGGTTAGAATAAGACGAGATTATATGACTGTGTCCGTGTATTCCATTGCTAGTATACTTGTGTTTAATATTATATATTTTACGTGAATATTTTGCATATTAAGTATTTTATTGATATTGAATTATCGACCACATATTTGCCAAAATTCCCAAGTTGACCGAAATTCCCAACAATATTATCTTACCATATCTTTTATTTACCTAAACCTATCCTTACCATATCTCACCTATATTTACCCTAGATTCCTTTTTTCTATCCTACTCAAATTAAAAAAAAAAAGAAAAAGAAAAATAGGCTCTAAAGCTGGCAGCTTCCACACGGTCCAAAAATACCAACACCCCAAACTCCAAAATTCCAACACCTTGTATGCCCACTAATCTCTCTCCTAAACCAAACCAAAAATCACCCAATTGGACCCAAACCAAGTCGGGTTCGGTTCTTGAAGGTACAAAACGGCGTAGATTAAATAAGGGGAAGAATAGGGTACAAGATGATGCTAATAAGGACAAAAACAGCACGAAAATCGAGGCAACTACACGTCCTCTATTTCGCAAGTTTTCATTAACAAAGGAGGAACGGAAATTGGTTAACCGGGTTGCAAAATATGGTATTCATGGTGGTCGTAGTTTCCCGAAGGCGTGGTGTGAAAAATATCAAGGTTTGACATTCTTCAACGATTTCTTAAATTTTCAAGAGTGGAAGCAAGTGTCTCGGTTTTCAGGTCCTATATATCCAATCGAGGTAATTCAATTTTATGCTTCTGTTTCTTTGAAATCTGGAGTTTTGCATGCCGTGGTGAATGGCCGAGCCGTTTCGGTTTTCATTGACGATTTTTGTACTCTGTTTTTGGTTCCTGATGATGGAATCAAAATTGACCCGAGTACGTCATGGGATGAACTGTCGGACCCGACTATTTTGGAGGTTAAGAGGTATTTTGATGATCGGGCTACATTGTCTAGTTGTGTGTTGGCGGGGAATTTGTCCCCAAAATTAAAGTTTCTGTATAATTTTCTGCGGAACACGGTAGTCCCGCGTCGGGGTAACGATATAAAATTGCTTGCTATAAGATGATGGTGGTTAAGAATTGGTTGGAAGGTAACCGTGTCAACCTTGCTTTTCTTGTTTTTTCTCGAATTTCTCAAACTAGTTTCTCGGTGACCGAAGATAAAGTCTATACGACCCTAGACTTACCCTATGGAATGTGGGTGTCTCGGGTTCTTGAGGCTAAAGGGGTTGTTAATCCGACTAGTTATGGCGTCAATTTAAAAGATGATATGAATGATACTTATTTGAAATTCATGTAAATGGAGGCATTGGGTTTGGAATTGGTCTTTCAATCAAAGGGTGGTTCGGTTGATGTTAAACCGAATGTTGTTGATTTCTCGGGTATTGAATCAAAATTAGAATTGTTTATCGGAAAGGTAATGGAGCGCCTTGATGCGCAAGACAAGAAAATCAATGCGGTTGTTTACAAGGTGGTCAAAACCGTGGCTTTGGGGAGCTCTAGCTCAACCCGTGACCGTGGAGGGTTGGGTGTGAGTCATAAGTTGAGAGGTTGGATGACGGGAGTTGATGGTTGCCTTGCTAAGATTGAAAGTAATGTTTTCGATCTTCGACAAGAGATGTGTAGGCAACAGGATCTATTGCAATTCTTGGTTAGCCAAGGAGGTGCTTTGGTGAAGAGTGGTGCGGATATGCGCAATGGAATGCACACCATTTATGATGCGATGGAGGATCGATCTATGAAGGTTCGGAACTTTGATTCATGCCTCGCCGCCCAAGCTAATCACGTGAAGGAGTGCTTTGATCGCCTCTCTACTCTTGAGTACCATACCTGACCCGATTACATTGACCCCAACATCATTCGCCAACCCGATTTGCCTTGATTTTCTAGTCTTACCGTGCTTGTCTTAAACTACTTAATCCATTCGGCCCATTTTGGCTTAAAACAATTATCCTATTCGGCCCATTGGCACTAACACTTTTAATTGTGGTTTGTAGTTTAAATTGACATTTAGTATTTGATTTTGCTTGCAATGAATCGTTTAGTATTGCGTATTTTGCATATCTATTTCTTGTCTTGGAGTATGTTATTCTAGTCATTTTATATCCTTGTTCTTGTCTTTTCAATGATGCCAAGAGGGGGAAGATATGATATGATTTGAGTCTTTTCTTAAGCTTGCTCCTTGTCAAGACTCGCTATCTCTTAAAGTCTTTCAAGTTATAAATTCAAGCAAGATCTACCTCAAATAACACAAGACTCAAGATTGAGGGTCTTTGTGATCAAGATGAAGAGATGATCCGTATACTGAAGATCTTTGTGAAGATTAGATAGTATAGATCGTCATTCGATAACTATTCCATTCGAGTGATTTTAAGTTTGTAAAGTTATGACTCACTTATAACTTTACATGCTAAAGTTCAAAGTTATAGCTTTAACCTATAACTTTGGATGATGAAAGTTGATGCATGATTTTGGAAATAAATATTTTAAATGTTTTCAAAAAGAGAAAGAGTATTTTTATTTTTATCAAAAGTTTTAATAGAGGATGTATTTATGAGATTCTATTGGTTAGTAATACAACTTATGGATTGTCATGCTACCTAGGGTTTCTAATATATTCTATCTCAATTTGTTGTTAACCTAATAAGCCCACATAGGGTTTGTGCCACCTAAGGATTCGTGAGATCCAAGGATTGTGCCTCCTAGGGTTGCGTGCTCCTAGGGTTTCGTGACAATGAGGATTTCGGCCAACATAGGCTTGTTTCCTTGTTTACCTTAACCTAGGATTCTAATATATCTTTACAACAATATTTCGAGATATTAAAGATAAATTTATTTCTAAAAGATAAAGCAAATAATATTTTGAGATATTAAAGATAAATATCCTTCTTAAATATTAAGCTAAGGTTTTAGATTTTATATCTCGTATGCTTCTATTATAAATACTCCTTCCATGTCAATAATACATAACGACATATATACACATTGAGAGATTTTTTACAAATCGTTTTTGAACAAACCTTGAGCAAAATATTTATTATTTTTAATGTTTTTTTTTTAAAAGAGTCGTGCATCTTCTTTGTCAATCGCTCACGTGAAATACGTTATTGGATAGTAGTACATCACATAATCTTACTTATTCTTTAACGAGAATCTGTGTGAGTTATATTGTACTTTCTTATTAACGTAAGATAGTATAGAGTATTTAGCGATATTCACCTTGAGTTATAATCATAGTTGATTATACGAGTGGGTTGATAATTTTTGTAATCCGGAGAAAGGTACTAAAGATTATTAATCGAGGAAAGTGGACGTAGGTTTCAACTTGTGAAACTGAACCACTTCAAAAATCACGTGTGTCTTTCTCTTATTTTCGTTTTTTCGTTACTAGTGCTTACTTTGATTAATTAATTAGTTTATTTTAATCTATCGAATCAAATAATTAATTACTTATCATATAAATCGAAAAAGTGGGGCTAGTTTTTAATATTTAATTCAGCCCCCTCTTTCGTATTCGATCAATAGACTCTACAACCAAAGTTATAGCTCATGAAGCTATAACCTTGAATTCAAATCAGAGTTGTGAATCCAGAGTTCTAGCTGATTCACCTATAACTGATGATGTCTGTGAGTGTGATTGACTTCAGACCTATTGCTTGTTGCAATGTGTTGTATAAGTGCATTACTAAGATAATTTGTAATAGAGTTGCTGATATTCTATCTAATGTGATAAGTGAAAACCAGAGTGCCTTTATTCAAGGCCGAGATATTGTAGATAATATTTTTATCTGTCAAGACATAGTAAGACTTTATAATAGGAAGGCTTGATCCCTTAGATGTCTTATGAAAGTTGATTTAAGGAAGGCCTATGATTTAATTGAGTGGTCCTTCATTGAGGATATGTTAAGAGCACTAAGATTTGTTACTATAATTATGAGAGCCTTTGTTACTTTTTCAAATGATTCAGGACTGGTTATGAACAAGGATAAGTCTGAATCATATTGCAATGGTATGTCAACCATTGATACTCATGCTATTAGGGGGATGATGGGATTTCAGATTGGCCATTTTCCTTTTAGATACTCGGGAATTCCTATTTGCTATAAAAGGATCCCTATTGGGGAATGCTCTAAGCTGGTGGAGAGAATGGTGGCTAAGATTAGAGGTTGGGGGGCAAGGAAACTAAGCAATGTTGGACGACTAGTTCTGGTACAGGCAGTGCTCTCTTAGTTACATTATTACAGGGCAAGGATATTCCTCCTTCCTAAGGGGATCATCACTAGAACTATGAGGAGAGGATGAATACATCAAGGTACCTCATGTTTCTTGGGAAAGAGTGTGCAATGGAAAGAAGGCTGGTGGTTTGGGTATTGTCAATAGTCATATTTGGAACATTGCCGTCATTGGAAAATATACTTGGTGGGTGGCCAATAAATCTTATCATTTATGGATAAGGTGGGTTAAATATGTTTATATAAAGCAGAGGGACTGGTTCAATTACATTCCTACTGTTAATACTAGGTGGACATGGAGACAGATATGCAAGGTGAAGGAGAAAATGAAAACTGGATTTATGAATGGGATCTGGTGCACTAATAGTGGGACTTATACTGCATATGAGGGGTATATATGGCTGATGGGGGATCAAGACAAGGTGGACTAGGTACTAGTTGTGTGGAACATGATGACTCTTCCTAAACATTCTTGTATAGCATGACTATATGCTCTTGGAGGCTGGTAACAAAAGACAGATTGCTGCAGTTTGGGGTCATCAATAATGGAATATGTGATTTGTGTGGAGTAGGGCCAAAAACTCATAATCATCTTTTCTTTGATTGTGCCTTCAGCAAGCAATGTGTAGATTTGGCTGGGGGTTGGCTAGCTATGAATATTCCGTATTGGAATATCCTCACTTGGTGCAGAAGACTAAGAATGATATCGTTGTTACAGAAACAGATTGTTATTGTAGTTGTCCTTGCCTTGATTTATCAGGTGTGGAACTATCGTAATAAATGCAAAATTGATAGAGTTGGTCTTAGGCCTGAAGTTGTTGTAATGCAGATTAAGAGTCAGCTTAGGTCTACTTTCAGTAGGAATGCTAGAACTATTACACCATTGTATTGATGAGAACTGGTAGAGTAGCATAGGTGTTTGATACTATTTGGTAGTTGCTGTAAGTTGTATTGAAAATGGATGGTGTAGATCTTCATGAGATTATTCTAATATAAGATTAACATTTCACCCAAAAAAATACAGTAGTCTTAAGCTAATTACTGATACTGATGATGAGTGCCGGAACTCGAGACTAGAATTCTGCCTGCTAGGAGAATCCGACTCAGAAAGTGAGACTGACGAGGTAAGCTTTATTTGTCTTAAAATCAAGTTAGGAAATTACCTAAGAGTGACTTGATAGACTATTTTGAACAAACCCTTGATCAGTTTCATAATCAAAGCCTTCAAATAAACGAGTTGAAAGAGCAAATCCTGGACATTGCCAAAGAGAATCAACTTCTAAAAGCCAAAACAAGAATGTTGAATTCTAAAGTTATGGCTAATTTAGCCACAACTATCAAATCCATTGATGTTAAGAAAACAGCTCTTGAGTCTAAAGTTAGAGCTAATGAACCTATAACCTCAGATATAAAGCTCAATATAAAACATCTTGAGGCCAAGGTTGTAGCTAATGAAGCTATAACATTAGAGTTGAGAAAAGCCAATGAACTTCTTAAGATTGAGATAAAAACTAAAGACATTCAAATCTCAAATCAAAACAAGGAAATTGACTCTTCATCTCTGCAATTAAAGGAATCCAAGGCTCAAATAACGGATATTAAGAAACAAAACTCCGACATAGTCTTGATTCATAATAAACGTTTACAAGACTTTCGTGAGAACTTTAAGGAAAATAGTTCCTCTAAAAATATAGAGACTGCCCACTCCGACTGTCATAAAGAAATCAAGTCGCTAAAAGAAATACTTATTCATGCTAAGAAATTTCATGACAAATGGGAAGGTAGCCCAACTATGTTAAACTTCTTAACTGAGCAATCTGACAACAACATGAAAATAGGATTAGGTCATGAATGTTATGGCCGCATGGATCATTCTAAATGTAAATCTACCCCTTCTGAACGAGATTTCAGAAAAAGGAAATATGTTAATCTACCTGAGTATCTAATTTGCATTTACTGTGGTCATAACCTTGAGGCCAAGGTTGTAGCTAATGAAGCTATAACATTAGAGTGAGAAAAGCCAATGAACTTCTTAAGATTGAGATAAAAACTAAAGACATTCAAATCTCAAATCATAACAAGGAAATTGACTCTTCATCTATGCAATTAAAGGAATCCAAGGCTCAAATAACGGATATTAAGAAACAAAACTCAGACATAGTCTTGATTCATAATAAATGTTTACAAGACTTTCTTGAGAACTTTAAGGAAAGTAGTTCCTCTAAAAATATAGAGACTGACCACTCCAACTGTCATAAAGAAATCAAGTCGCTAAAAGAAATACTTATGCATGCTAAGAAATTTCATGACAAATGGGACGGTAGCCCAACTGTGTTAAATTTCTTAACTGAGCAATCTGACAACAACATGAAAATGGGACTAGGTCATGAATGTTATGTGTAACACCCGCAAATGTACCCTATTTTTATTGTAAAAATATTATACAGATACTTTTCAGCGAAATTTAGTTTTAGTTTAGAATTAAATTTCCCGTGTCTAGTTTAAAATTTCCGAGTTCGTATTTGGACTTTACGCGAGATTTTGAGTAAGTTACGTCTTAAGACGTTTTTGGGCTTTTTCCATATGTTTTCCACTTACTCCTTCATATACTCCCTTAACCCTAACTCGCCCTTACATTCAATCTTCTTCTTCCTCACCAAGTAACTACCAAAACCCTAACCTCCATAATTGATCGACCTTAAAATCATCGCTACTCCTTCGTTTCTCGCTCAAATTCATTCAAGTTCGTCTTATTCTTTCCCTCTCACCGTCCTCTATCGTAATTGGTAATAAAAATACCGTCTTTCTCGCTTTTCAATTTATCCGTCTTTCTCAAAGGTGAATTATATTCATCTTTTATTATCAAATAGTAGGTGGTGACCTCCAAGACCCCGACAAAGACTACTTCTTGATAGAAGAGGACATCGACGCGGATTGAAGACGCAAAAAGGTAATGGTGAAGGGTTACTCGATATCATTACGTGTTTTAATGTGTTTTCTATGTTAGTAATCGTATTTAGAATAGGATTAGTAATCATAGGAATTGTGTTGTTGATGATAGTTATTGTTAGTTTATATTTGATAATGAGAATTGATGATTGATGATGTTAGTTGTTGTTGGTTGTATGATGTTTGGGATGAAGAAGATAAATTTCGTGCATATTATGCCCCAGCCGGCCGACCGGCAGCCGGTCAGCTGACCTGCTGGGGAGTTGGTTGTATTTGATTTATGTTACGTAATAATTTGAGCATGAATTATGTCTCAGCCAGCCGACTGGCTGAGACACACCTTAATATGTCTTCATTTTCTCAAGTAATATTGGTCCTAGCCAGGTAGCCGGCAGCCGGTCGCTTTGACCGGCTAGGACACTCTTCTTTTTCACTTATTTTCAAATGATACATTGGTTCCAGTCGGGTAGCCGGCAGCCGGTCCACCTGACCGGCTGGCACACGCTGACTTTCCTTTGCAATTTCTTTCACATGTTTTCATTTATAATATTTCCGATGGTTCGTTTATCGTATAGATTTACGTAATGACTTTAAAATGTTTCGAATATATGATATTCCATTCGCTTGTATCGCATGTTTTGTGACGGTTTATGATATGTCCCACTTTGAGTCGGTTTTACACATGTTACGGTTTGAGCACTAATTTTCTATGTGCTTTGTACTCTCATTCCCTTGGCTAGCTCTTCGTTCGTAAGGCTGGAATGTCGGAACGGGGAGTGTATCCTTACTGCTTATTTGCATGTGTTAGTGGGCAAATGACGACGTTGTTGGGAGGCGAACGCTTTGCGAAGATCGACCCGGCCGTCAAATGTTGTATACTTGCGAGGTGGTGTCATTGCATGTAGCGTACCACTTGTTATGAGGCTTGTGCTCTTTTCCGCCTCTTTCGTGAAGGTTGACCGAATTTGGGGTACTCGGCGTCTATGATTGACCGACTCTTGGATGCGAAATGTCATCGCTTGTCGAATCGGAAAATGGTTTATTCCGGGAGTCTGGCCAGGTTTAGACTAGGACCGGATAATTATATCGTCATCCTACCAGGAGGAAACTAGTCTACATATACGAAATGTATTGAATCGTGTATGCGTTCACGGCACTGTTTTATGCCGTGGATGCCTTTTAATCATACTTTCATGTACACGGTGCTAGTGCGTGTCATTTACCGTGAGAGATGTCGTCAACATATTGTACGTTTGAATGGATGGTTATATGATTGATTAATTGTGATCTTTGGATGACTTGCCATGGTTTGTTTGTCGAGTCTCAATCTTATCAAACTTATGCCTCTAACGGTGAGATGCAAGACCTAGTGAGTGTATGGTTGCCTAAGAGTGTCATCCCCGAGTCTATCTATCATGTGATGGTTACGGTTTTATACTTCATGTACCGAGATCTTTACATATTGAATTGCCTAATTATCCTTCTCGTACTTCACATGTATATTTATATATGCATGCTTCTATTTTTGTATTTCCGTTTATGTACGTTTATTGTGATATGGCTGGGAGAACCCGGAGTTACTCCCCACTGATTGTGGCGTTCATGTTTTTCATGGATGAACAGGTTGCTTGATTGGATGGCTTTTTGCTTGTGGTATTTTGGGTTCGGGTGTGAGCTAGCGGGCGTTGGCCTGGATGAATCACCTCTAGACGTTGTTTAGCTAGTTTGGTAATAACTTTGATATTGGATAACATTTTGAGAGACTTCGTCTCTTTGTAGTATATTCTATTTTAGTTTGTAATTAATTGACATTCCTCATATTTTCTATTTGCAAGTAAAAAGTTTTAAAAACACCGTATTTTCCGCTATATAAATCACATGCTTGTTATGTTTAATTTCCGCATTCGAGAGGGTTGTCACAGTTTGTATCAGAGCTTTAACGCTCCCGACGCACACACGTGAACCCTAAACTTAAAATACTTGACCCTGAAATAATAAATGAGAGATGGGTAGAAGGTAAGGATTCTACTTGGTAGTCTATTTGTTTATGCTAAGTGTTAGGATTAACTTGTTTTGTTTTTGTTTCTTATGAAGATGGTTAGACCTCGAGTAGTAGAGAACGTTATGCTAGAAGCTCTTACGCAAGTGTTGTAGAATCGACAAGATGCGGCTTTTGCTCTAGCCAACCAAGTTCCCCCTCGAAGAGAAGATAACCACCAAGGAGGCTACGCTTGGGTGGCTAGTCAAATAGCCAGAAGCTAGATTATACCTTATGGTGGAGAGCCGAACCCTACCGAGCTATCGGAATGGTTTCGAGAGATGGAGAAGCAATTTGATTTATACCAAGTCCGTGAAGAGGACAAGGTGAGGATTGCCAAGCATTTCCTCGTAAGGGTAGCAGATAATTGGTGGGCGATTACTAGTGCCACCGCTACACTTGAAGACGATTTCAGTTGGGCTTGTTTCAAAGCGCTAGTTGAAGGTCGATTTTATCCTAAGGAGCTCAAGCAACAAAGGCTCAAGGAATTTATTGACTTCAAGCAAGGTGACTTGTCGGCACAAGACTTCACCACGGAGTTCAACAAGCTTGCTCACTTCGCTCCGAGGCTCATCAAAGATGACGAGGACCGAGCTTTCTACTACCGCAACAAGCTGAGTGCTTTACTTTAAAGCAAAGTGAGGAGAAATACTACTTTCTTTGGGGAGTTGTATGATGATGCTCTATGGGCCGAGAACTCCATGAGGGCTATCAAAGAGGAAGAAATGATGAAGAATCCCTCTCCTTCCATCACTCCTATGCCTAATTTCTATGGGAAGAGGTCGTTTACTCCGTCTTCCTCCAACTCTTATGCCAACAAGAGGAGATTCAATCCTCCTCCAAATTCAAGTGTAAGAGCTCCCGCTCCCGCCCCCTCCAATTGTCAAACCTAAGGGTTCTATCTTCGTTATGATCCGAGCCAAAGCCGATGCTCATCCGGAGATAATTACGGGTATGTTCTCAATCTTAGAGCAACCGTGTCTTATTCTTTTTTATACCGGTGCTTCTATGTCCTTTGTGTCTTCGACTTAAGCTAATAAATTAACAATCGAGCCTACATCTAGTGAGGATACTCCCATATCCTTACCATCCGGAGAAATTATCTCTTGTTCTACTCTTTATCCAAATGTCCCAATCTCTATTTCGGGTACTATCTTTCTCGCAAATCTCCTTAAGTTTTCTCTAGGAGAGTTCGATGTAATTCTAGGTATTGATTGGTTAGCATTGTACCATGCTAGGTTCGAGTGTCGAGATCAAAAGATCTATTTAAAGAGTCCTTTAGGAGTTAGAATAACCTATAAGGGATCTCATCCCCGAAAGGGTGTGTCTTTGATTTCCGCAATTAAATTGGTGAGTATGGTAAGAAAGGGTCACCAAGCATACTTGTGTATTGTGACTTCTACAACTACCTCCTTACCGAATATTGAAGATGTGCCTATAGTACGTGAATTCGTTGATGTATTCCCCGAAGATTTTCCCGGGATTCCTCCCGAGCGTGATGTTGAGTTTTCCATTGATCGTGTTCCCGGTTCTGGACCCATAGCCAAAGCTCCTTACCGTATGGCTCCAACCGAATTGAAAGAGTTAAGGAAGAAACTTGATGATATGATTGATAAGGGTTTCATTCGACCAAGTGCCTCGCCTTGGGGTGCTCCCGTTCTTTTTGTGAAGAAGAAAGATGGTTCTATGAGACTTTGTAGTGATTACCGTGAGCTGAACCGGATTACAATCAAGAATAGGTATCCCGTTCGTGATGCCGATATTCCGAAGACCGCTTTTATTACAAGGTATGGTCACTTTGAGTTCAAGGTGATGCCTTTTGGATTGACAAATGCTCCCGCTATTTTTATGGACCAAATGAACCGCACTTTTAGTGAGTACCTTGATAAGTGTGTGGTGGTGTTCATTGACGACATCCTTATTTTCTCCATGACCGAAGAAGAGCATGCTATTCATCTAAGGACTATTTTGGGTTTTCTTCGTCGTCAGAAGTGGTTTGCCAAATTATTCAAGTGCGAATTTTGGTTACCTAAGGTGTCCTTTCTTGGGCATGTAATTTCTAAAGAAGGTGTGATGGTTGACCCTTCGAAGATTGAGGCCGTTGTTGATTGGAAGAGTCCGACCGTTGTAAGAGAAGTCCGAAGTTTTCTTGGTTTAGCTGGTTATCACCGTAGATTTGTCAAGGATTTCTCCAAGCTTGCTAGACCAATGACCCAATTGTTGAATAAGAAAACCAAGTTCCTATGGAATGAAGCTTGTGAAGCCGCTTTTCAAGAGTTAAAGAAAAGGTTGACTACCGCTCCGATGTTGACTTTACCTGAAGATGGAGTAGACTTTGATGTCTATTGTGATGCTTCCAAGATGGGTTTAGGTTGTGTACTTATGCAAAGTAGGAAAGTGGTGGCTTATGCTTCGAGACAGTTGAGAGTTAATGAAGTGAACTATCCTACTCATGATTTGGAATTGGCCGCCGTTGTTCATGCTTTGAAAGTGTGGAGACACTACCTTATTGGTGTTCATTGTCGTATATTCACCGATCACAAAAGTTTGAAGTACATATTTACTCAAAAGAAGTTGAATATGAGACAAAGAAGATGGTTGGAATTGGTGAATGATTATAATTTTGAGTTGTTATACCATGAAGGGAAGGCAAATGTTGTTGCCGATGCGCTTAGTAGAAAATCTTCTCATGCATTGAATGTTATACGAGTATTACCCGATGATCTTTGTATTGAGTTTCGAAAGTTGAAGTTGGAATTCGTGGAACGTGGATTTGATTATGTTGGTGCCATGACTGTCGAACCTGTTTTCCTCCGTGAGATCCGCAAAAACCAAGTTGATGATCCTACCTACAAGTCTATTCAAGCCAAACTTCTTGAAGGAAAAGCTAAAGACTTCAAGTTTGATGACAAAGGTGTTCTTCGATTCCATGGACGTTTGTTTGTTCCTAATGCTCTTGACTTGAGAAAGCGAGTTCTTGATGAAGCTCACCTTTCCCCTTATTCTATTCACCCCAGAGGTGATAAGATGTATAAAGATTTGAAGCTGCAATTTTGGTGGCAGAATTTGAAAGGCGATGTTGTGTCTTATGTTGGAAGATGTCTTACTTGCCAACAAGTAAAAATCGAACACAAGAGGCCCGGTGGATTGCTACAACCTTTGGATATTCCACTATGGAAGTGGGAATCTATTTCTATGGATTTTGTCATGGCTTTGCCAAGGACCGTTGGAAGTAGGGGTGGGCATAATCCGGTCTGGACCGGAAAAATGGACCGGTCTGGACCAGAATCGACTGGACCGGTCCGGACCGGAATCGACTGGACCGGGACCGGAAAAAAAAATTCCGGTCCGGTCTCCGGTCCATCATTTTTTAAGATTCCGGTCCGGTCTGGTCTCGAACCGGTATTTTCCGGTCCGGACCGGATTGGACCGGAAAAACCGGAATTATTATTATTTGATTTTTTTTATTTAACTTTTTTTATTCCGGTCTAACCGGTCCGATCCGGTCCACTGGACCGGAATTTTTGGACCGGAATTAGAAAAAAGTGGGCATGTAGTCTAAATTCCGGTCCAACCGGTCCGGTCCGGTCTTGGACCTGAATTTTTCCGGTCCGGTCCCGGACCGGAATTTTTGTAATCCGGTCCGGTCCTGGTCCCGATTTTTTATCAATTCCGGTTTCGGTCCAAACCGGTTCTGGTCCGGTCCGGTATGGTTTTGGACCGATGCCCACCCTTAGTTAGAAGTAAAGATGCCGTTTGGGTTGTTGTTGATCGTGTGACCAAGTGTGCTAGATTCATTCCGATCAAAGAGACTTGGAGTTTAGATCGTTTAGCAAAAGCCTATGTTGATGAGATTGTTAGATACCATGGTGTTCCTAAGGAGATTATATCCGACCGAGATCCGAGGTTTTGTTTGAGATTTTGGAAGGCTTTACAAGAAGCCATGGATAGTAAATTGTTGATGAGTACCGCATTCCATGCCGCTACTGATGGTCAGACCGAGAGGACTATTCAGACTTTAGAAGATTTGCTTAGGGCTTGTGCACTCGACTTCCAATCTAGTTGGGGAAAGAGTCTACCGTTAGTGGAGTTTTCTTACAACAATAGTTATCATGCCTCGATCAAGATGGCTCCTTATGAAGCTCTTTATGGAAGGAAATGCCGAAGTCCTATTTGTTGGAATCAATTGAGTGATGTTCGTGACTTAGGTCCCGATGTTCTGGTTGAGACTATTGATCATGTGAAGGTCATTCGTGATAGAATAAAAGCCGCTCAAGACCGACAAAAATCTTATGCCGATGTCCGGAGAAGACCGTTAGAATTTGAAGTTGGTGATAAAGTATTCTTGAAAGTATCTCCGATGAAAGGTGTTAAAAGGTTTGGTGTTAACGGTAAATTGAGCCCGAAATACATTGGACCCTTTGATATTGTGAAAAGGATTGGTGCCGTTGCTTACAAGTTGGACTTGCCCCCGAATTTGGCTAATCATGACGTATTCCATGTTTCTCAATTGAGAAAGTACGTTAGTGATCCAAGCCATGTCTTTCAAGCTGAAATGCCCGAGCTAGAGCCGAATTTGTCCTTTGAAGAGAAGCCGATCCGCATTCTAGATCGCAAGGATAAGAATTTGAGAAGTAAAGTGGTCCCTTTAGTGAAAATCTTGTGGAGATGTGCCAATGTTGAAGAAGAGACGTGGGAAACGGAAGCTTCTATGCGTATTAAATATCCAAGCCTATTCGTTTAGGGTATCTTTCTTTCTCTCAAGTTTCGAGGGCGAAACTTTTTAAAAGGTGGGGTGATTGTAACACCCGCAAATGTACCCTATTTTTATAGTAAAAATATTATACGGATACTTTTCAGCGAAATTTAGTTTTAGTTTAGAATTAAATTTCCCGTGTATAGTTTCGAATTTCCGAGTTCGTATTTGGACTTTACGCGAGATTTTGAGTAAGTTACGTCTTAAGACGTTTTTGGACTTTTCCCATATGTTTTCCACTTACTCCTTCATATACTCCCTTAACCCTAACTCACCCTCACATTCAATCTTCTTCTTCCTCACCAAGTAACTACCAAAACCCTAACCTTCATAATTGATCGACCTTAAAATCATCGCTACTCCTTCGTTTCTTGCTCAAATTCATTCAAGTTCGTATTATTCTTTCCCTCTCATCGTCCTCTATCTAAATTGGAAATAAAATTACCGTCTTTCTCGCTTTTCAATTTATCCGTCTTTCTCAAAGGCGAATTATATTCATCTTTTATTATCAAATTGTAGGTGGTGACCTCCAAGACCCCGACAAAGACTACTTCTTGATAGAAGAGGACATTGACGCGGATTGAAGACGCAAAAAGGTAACGGTGAAGGGTTACTCGATATCATTACGTGTTTTAATCTGTTTTCTATGTTAGAAATCGTATTTAGAATAGGATTAGTAATCATAGGAATAGTGTTGTTGATGATACTTGTTGTTAGTTGATAATTGATAATGAGAATTGATGATTGATAATGTTAGTTGTTGTTGGTTGTATGATGTTTGGGATGAAGAAGATGAATTTCGTGCATATTATGCCCCATCCAGCCGACCGGCAGCCGGTCAGCTGACCGGCTGGGGAATTGGCTGTATTTTATTTATGTTACGTAATAACTTGAGCATGAATTATGTCTCAGCCGGCCGACCGGCTGAGACACACCTTAATATGTCTTCATTTTCTCAAGTAATAGTGGTCCCAGCCGGGTAGCCGGCAGCCGGTCCCTTTGACCGGCTGGGACACTCTGCTTTTTCACTTGTTTTCAAATGATACATTGGTGCCAGCCGGGTAGCCGGCAGCCGGTCGACCTGACCGGCTGGCACACGCTGACTTACGTTTTCATTTATAATATTTCCGATGGTTCGTTTATCGTATAGATTTACGTAATGACTTTAAATATTAATGTTTCAAATATATGGTATTCCATTCGCTTGAATCGCATGTTTTGTGACGGTTTTTGATATGTCCCACTTTGAGTCGGTTTTACACATGTTACGGTTTGAGCACTAATTTTCTATGTGCTTTGTACTCTCATTCCCTTGGCTACCTCTTCGTTCGTAAGGCTGGAATGTCGGAACGGGGAGTGTATCCTTACTGCTTAATTGCATGTGTTAGTGGGCATATGACGACGTTGTTGGGAGGCGAACGCTTTTCGTTGATCGACCCGGCCGTCAAATGTTGTATACTTGCGAGGTGGTGTCATTGCATGTAGCGTACCGCTTGTTATGAGGCTTGTGCTCTTTTCCGCCTCTTTCGTGAAGGTTGACCGAATTTGGGGTACTCGGCGTCTATGATTGACCGAGTCTTGGATGCGAAATGTCATCGCTTGTCGAATTGGAAAATGGTTTATTCCGGGAGCCTGGCCAGGTTTAGACTAGGACCGGATATTTATATTGTCGTCCTACCAGGAGGAAATTAGTCTACATATACGAAATGTATTGAATCGTGTATGCGTTCAGGGCAATGTTTTATCCCGTGGATGCCTTTTAATCATACTTGCATGTACACGGGGCTAGTGCGTGTCATTTACCGTGAGAGATGTCGTCAACATATTGTACGTTTGAATGGATGGTTATATGATTGATTATTTGTGATCTTTGGATGACTTGCCATGGTTTGTTTGTCGAGTCTCAATCTTATCAAACTTATGCCTCTAACAGTGATATGCAAGCCCTAGTGAGTGTATGGTTGCCTAAGAGTGTCATCCCCGAGTCTATCTATCATATGATGGTTACGGTTTTATACTTCATGTACCGATATCTTTACATATTGAATTGCCTAATTATCCTTCTCGTACTTCACATGTATATTTATATATGCATGCTTCTATTTTTGTATTTCCGTTTATGTACGTTTATTGTGATATGGCTGGGAGAACCCGGAGTTACTCCCCACTGATTGTGGCGTTCATGTTTTTCATGGATGAACAGGTTGCTTGATTGGATGGCTTTTTGCTTGTGGTATTTTGGGTTCCGGTGTGAGCTAGCGGGCGTTGGCCTGGATGAATCACCTCTAGACGTTGTTTAGCTTGTTTGCTAATAACTTTGATATTGGATAACATTTTGAGAGACTTCGTCTCTTTGTAGTATATTCTATTTTAGTTTGTAATTAGTTGACATTCCTCGTATTTTCTATTTGCATGTAAAAAGTTTTAAAAACACCGTATTTTCCGCTATATAAATCACATGCTTGTTATGTTTTATTTCCGCATTCGCGTGGGTTGTCACATTATGGCCGTAGGGATCATTCTAAATGCAAATCTACCCCTTCTGAACGAGATTTCAGAAAAAAGAAATATGTTATTTCCTGAGTATCTAATTTGCACTGACTGTGGTCATACGGGTCATCTTATAGAAAATTGTGTCAAACACACAAAAGACCTAAATAAGAATGTAAACTTTGACAGAGCCTCAAACACACAAGAGGGAGAGGACATGTGTCCCGGTCCTAAACCCATTATAGAAGAAATTAGAAACAATGAATACTGATGGTTCTATGACATGAGCTTTGCTTATGAAAAGAGGTAAGGTTATTTCTTTCCCTCGAACCATTTAATTCCTTTCTATTCGTTATTTTTTTTAGGGAGATAACAAGAAAGGTAAAGTCATTGGTGTTAGTACGATTGGTATATCTTATTCTCATACAATTAGTGATGTTTACTTAGTTAGTGGTCTCAAGAATAACCTACTTAGCATATCCCAATTATGAGATATAGGAAACAAAGTTGCCTTTCATTCATAAATTTATCGTATTATAATTAAAGGTACGAGTACGGTTATACTTGAAGAACATCGCAAACGAAATGTTTACATGATAGATTTGAATGCGGTTCCTACTAACGCTTTTGCATGCATGAAAGCAACGTTATATGATCTGTGCCTATGGCATAAGAGATTTAGTCAAATTAGCTCTCCTATTTTGAATAAGCTCATTAGGTGGGACTTGGTTGAAGGTTTGGCTAAAATTAAGTTTGATCAAGAGAAGATGTGTGATACTTATGCTCGATGTAAGCACGTGAGATCATCCTTTAAACCCAAAAGAAGGGTTAGCAGAAATCATGCCCTAGTACTCATATATATGGATCTCTGGGCCCAATGTAGGTAAGAAGTATAGGTGGATCCCGGTACGTTTTCGTTCTAGTTGATGATTATTCGAAATATGTTTGGCCTATATTCTTGCACTCTAAAGATGAGACTTTCAATGTGTTAGTTTATCTTATAAAACTTGTCCAAAATAAATTTAAGTCCAATCTTGTTTCAATTCGTACGGATCATGCCACTGAATTTGACAATCAAGCTTTTATCGAATATTGCAGGGTTAATGGTGTAGGACACAAAGTTTCTGCACCCCGAACCTCACAAAAAATGGTGTCGTTGAACGTATGAATAGAACCCTAAAGGATATGGCTCAATTGCAAACAATGTTTTTATGTAGTGGTCTACCTCGTAACTTTTGGGCTGAGTTCATTAGTACTTCGTGCTACATTCATAACTGTGCTATGATCAGACCTATTTTAAAGAAAACTCCTTATGAACTCCCTAGACGCCAAAAACCTAATATTTCCTACTTGCGGTGTTTGGGGAGTAAGTGCTTTGTTTATAACAATGGCAAAAAACGGTTAAGAAAAGGTGACCCTAGGAGTGATGAAGCCATTTTTATTGGTAATTTTTATCATAGTAAGGCATATAAGGTATTTAGAACTTTATGCATCGAAGAAAGTGCTCATGTTATATTTGATGAAAATAATTCTTTTGATAAGCCTATACAGGTGGATGAGGAAGACGAAAATGAACCTGACTTTCAACTATCTAAGGACGATCCTCCAGCATTGGATGAAGAAGAAAAGGAGATAGAAGCCACGAATGATGAATTTGAAATCACTTCAAATGACAAAGGAAAGAGAGCTGAAGTTATAGTTGATGATACTATAACTTCCCCTCAAAACAAGGGATTGGACACCAACGTTATAGGTGATGAAACTATAACCTTGAATATTAGTAAATCCAGAGTTATACCTGATTCACCTATAACCTCAAGATTGAATTCCGGGGGAACAACCCTTGATTCCGAGACATTCGAAAGTTCTACCTCAAATTCAAATGAAGAAGTGCCTGAGGCTTCTAAGAAATGGAAGTACAAGGACTCTGTTCCAATTGATTTTATCCTTGGCAGTTTAAAAAAGGGTGTTCAAGCTCGAAGATCTTTGAATAAATTTTGCTCCTTTTGATCCTTCCTTTCTACCATCGAACCCAAAAATATTAAAGAGGCTCACATTGAACCAGACTGGATTGTGGTCATGCAAGTGGAGTTGCAAGAATTTGAGAGGAACAAAGTTTGGCACTTAGTTCCTAGACCAAAAGAACGACAAGTCATTGGTACTAGATGGGTGTTCAGAGACAAGCTGGACACGGGAGTTATTGTGCGAAACAAAGCAAGATTGGTTGTTCAAGGTTACAATCAACAAGAAGGGATTGATTACGGTGAAACCTTCGGTCCCGTAGCTCGACTTGAGGCTATTAGATTATTAATAACATTTGCATCTCACAAAGAACTTAAACTTCTTCAAATGGACGTTAAGACTACATTTCTTAATTGATATTTGGAAGAAGAAGTATTTGTGGAGCAACCCGTCACATATTTGGATAACAAGTTTCAAAACCAACTCTTTAAGCTAGATAAAGTGTTATATGGTTTGAAACAAGCCCCAAGAGCTTGGTACGACAGATTGTTAATTGTTTTTACTTCAAAGCGGTTTTAAAAGAGAATCTGTCGATAAAACATTATCCTTAAAATTCGGGGGTTCAGATTTATTAGTTGTGCAAATTTACGTAGATCAGATGATATCATTTTTGAGTCAACTAATGATAAACTTTGTGATAATTTTACAGACTTAATGACCTCTGAATTTGAGATGAGCATGATGGGAGAACTTAAATTATTCCTTGGATTTCAAATCCAACAAACAAGAGAAGGCATCATTATACACCCACAAAAAATATTTAAAAGAGCTAATTAGAAAGTTTGGTATGGAAAATACTCATCCTATGGACACAAGATAAGAACCCAACTAAAGATGAAGATGGTAAGTCTGTGAACGAGACAACTTATCGAGGTATGACTTGCTCACTTCTCTATTTAACAGCAAGTCGACCAGATATTATGTTTAGTGTATGTGTTTGTGCTCGATTTCAATCGTGCCCTAAAGAATCACATGTGGTGTCAATTAAGAGAATTTTGATATTCGGATGCAGATTATGCAGGTTATTCACTTGATAGAAAGAGTACATCTGGCATTATTACGTTTGTTAGACCATGCATAATATCATGGGGGTCAAAGAAACAAAATTTAGTGGCCTTGTTTATTGTTGTAGCTGAATATATTGCTGCAGGCTTGTTATGTTCTCAATTACTTTGGCTTAAGCAATAATTATCTTATTATGGTGTGAATGTTGGCTGTTATTATTTCTAAAAACCCCCCGCAACACTCGCATACTTAACATATTAAAATTAGACACCAATTCTTGAATTTTGTAGTACGATAAAACAATGGGCTGACATTCTGATTAAAGCATTGACTAGAGACCGTTTTGAGACTTTACGGTTGGAAATTGGTTTACTCAGTGGCAATTAAAATTCATCCTAAATTTTTCTTACTCCTATGACTGACTAGTTTTAGATGAGATTGTATGACTGTGTCCGTATATTCTGATGCTACATAGAATTGATGAAGAAGTGTGTATTATATTGTGAGATTAGTTGATATGTTAATTGTTTGCCTAAATTAATTATATTATTATGTCATAACCATTCCTTTACCCACACCTTTACCATACTCGCAATATTACCCTTATTTAAATTACAATTAATATTCTCTTCTAATACTTTAAGTCTTATACAATAAAACTTGAGAGTTGTTAAAACTCTTAGCCTATCTGCGTGTATGCTGTATCCTACACTACTCTACTATCCTAACAACTAGACGATTGTACGACACCCAACCAGTACTTTAATTCCAAAACAAATTCACCGACCTATATTTTCTAAATTCAATTAGTCATTCATATTCTAATTGAAACCCAATCACAATCACAAACAAACCCAATCTCTGCGTTATTCAACGTGTTTTACCGCAAAATCAGTCAAGAAATCATCATGTCATTCTTCCGTTCCACCATGCAAAAAGACAATCAAGAGAAGTTTGGGGAAAGGAGAAGATATTCAAAGGTGTAGTTGGTGCTGAAAGATACGGTATCTAACTCTTATGTGCGATAAGTTACTTAAGCTTATGCGGCTTAAGGTTAGTGGCCTGAATCTAATTTTTACGAAGAAGAATAATTTGATAAGTGTTGTTAGAGCTCGGGTACATCGGGTTGGAGTTTTTCGGGTGGTCTTGATGCTATGCTGGTATAAAATAAAGTAAGAGAAATCGTGTGTTGATGCTTAGCTAAAAAAAAGGGAGTTGTGGAGGATTCGATCGTAAGTACACCGTTGTGTTTATGGAACGTGTTGCTACTCGTTTGATGGAGAAACGTTTAGTCTTGTTTGCACTAGGAACGGTGTTAGCTGCTATAAGGTGTGAGTTACATGCAGTGGGATTTATATGAGCGGGTGTTAAGGAGGTGTTATTGAACGAATTTCTAATTCATCGGAAATATTTGGTTAAGATTTATGGTTATGATTGAGGACTTGAGTGCGGATGGTGGACTGATAGACCTTATGAATGCCCTCAGCCTACTCTAATTCACTTCTCAGCTTGATAAATACTTGTCTTAGCCTATAATCTTCGAACGTCTTAAGCCATATTTTTCTTTGTTTTATTTTGGTTATGACTTGATTATGTTGTTAGTTTTTGCCTAGTAGTTACCATAGACGATGTCATGGTTTCTCTTTTAGGAACTTAACTTTATTATGTGATGTGTGCTTTTGACTTTATTATATTATATTAGCTTTGGTTTATGTTAGTCTAGTCATTTTATATTTTATATTATTTTGCTCCTTGTCAAGACCCTTAGTCTCTTAAAGTCCTTAGGTGCTCATACTTTAATTTAGCTTTAGATGTCTTGATCTTCCGTTCTACCGAGCTATGATTTTTATAGTATTTTTTTGTGGGGAAACTTACGTTAGTCACAAATCATTAGAGACTTGTCATCATCAAAAAGGAGGAATTTGTTGAATCATATAGTTATATGATGTGTTTTAATAATGACAAGTATGTTTGTACAATGCTCATGCTTGTTCTTTGTAATCGTTTGTTTAGTCTTGATTAGATTAAGCATGGTTTGGCACCTGAAGTTATAGCTATTTTAGCCATAACCTTGGTGATTTGTGAAGCAAAGTTATAGGTCATTGTACTATTTGGAACAGCTGAATTAAAGTAATATGTTTTTTAACTATAACTTTGGTGATTGTCAAGCTCAAGATCAAAGACGAAGACTTGAATAAGCTTGTGGAATTCAAGATGAAGAGCTTATATTTGAATGAAGTAATGATAAACATACTGAAGATCTGCAGGAAGATTTTATAGTATAGGTCGTCGTCCAATAACGTTAATGTCAATAGTAATTTTCGGAAGTAAGGTTATAGTTGTTTTAACTATAACCTTACTTGCCAAGCTTAAACTTATAGGTAAAGCTACTATTCTTTGGAGCTGCGAGGTACAGTGCATCTGTTTTAACTTTTCAAAAAGGTTTTTTTAATACAGTTTTAAATAATATTTTTAAGGTAAAGTATTTATAGTAGATTAAGATTTAAATTTATTCAGTTTGAATATTATTACGATATTTCTATTGGTTAGTAAAACAACTTATGAGTTCTCATGCTATCTATGATTTTCTTACATGTTCAAACCTGAACCCTAATCTATCTTACATAAGCCGTTGATGGACCATGGTTACGCGTGATTAAGGCTTATAGGCCGTGACACTCGTGATTAGTCAATAGGTTCAATTAGGGTTTAAGTAAGATGTAAACCTGATATCTTTCTTGTCACACACAAGGGAGGCACATGGTTTAATAGGGTTGTAAATTTAACCTAATATCTTTCTTATTACCCAAGGGAGGCCACGGCTAAAGGTAGGGTTTTTAATTATAACCTAGTTGGCTTCTCTACTATAAATACTCAAGTATTTCATGCAGTTAAAACTACGCTTTTCATACTAGAATTTTTCTTTGAAAACGTGCTTAATATTTTCAAGTAAAATCTTTGTTTTGCAAAACCTTATTTTTGAAAGTTGTGCTTCATCTTGCAAATTATGTTGAGAAAATCGTTAATTGATAATAGTGCTATAATTGTTTCTTATACGTTGTGAACACAAAGAACATTCAAAAACACTTTCTTATTAACGGTACTCAAAGCTTGAGTATTTAACGGTACTCAAAGCTTGAGTTACCACTTCAAAATCCCTTGTGTCTTGTGGCTTGCATCTTTCTTTTTTTTCGTTATTTTCACACGCTACAAGTAATTAGTTGGGTTGACTTTAATCAATAAATTCACACCACTTATTATCATTACACGCTTATACGGACAATTGAAAAAGTAGGCATACTTTATTTATACTCAATCCCCCCTCCCTCTTATGTATTATTTCTGATCAATAGACTATTCAGTTGCAACAGTTAGAAAGGAACAGAGTGTGGCACCCATTTCCAATACCAAAGGAACGATATGTAATTGGCACATGATAGGTCTTCAGAAACAAGTTAGATGACACGAGAGTTATTGTGCGAAACAAAGTTGGATTGGTAGTTCAAGGATACAATAAAAAAGAAGGAATTGACTAGGAGGAGACTTTCACCCCTGTGGCTGTATTGGGGCTATAAGATTATTGATAGCATTTTCAGCTCACAAAGAACTTCAATTGTTTCATATGGACGTTAAGACAGAGTTTCTTAACAGGAATTTCGAAGAAAAAGTATTTTTGTAGCAAGCCCCTCGATTTATGGATAACAAGTTTCAAAACCATGTTGTTAAATTACATAAAACTTTATATGGGTTAAAACAAGCTCCCACGGGTTTATACGTTATATTATCTAAATTGCTTCTTCACAGTGGTGTTAAAAGAGGATCTGCCGACAAGACCTTTTTTTTTTTAAATCTTGAGGTTCTGATTTATTAGCTGTTCAAATATACGTTGATGACTTCATTTTCGGTTCAACTAATAATAAGTTATGTAAATATATCTCAGATTTAATGACCTTTGAATTTGAGATGAGCATGATGGGAGAACTCAAATTTTTCCTTGGATTGCAAATTCAACAAACAAGTGAAGGCATCATGAGTCACCAACAAAATTACATCAAAGAGCTAATCAGGAAATGATATGGAAAACTTTCATCCTACGGTCACTCCAATGGTCACAGATAAAAAGTTGACTAAAGATAAAGATGGTAAGTCCGTCGATGAGACACCTTATCGAGGTATGATTGACTCTTTTCTCTATTTAACTTCAAGTAGACCAGATATTATGTTTAGCTTATGTGTTTGTACTCAATTTCAATAGTTCACTAAAGAGTCATATATGGTTGTAGATTATGCAGGTTGTTCACTTGATAGAAAGAGTACATCTAGCATAGCTACGTTTGTTGGACCATGAATTATTTCTTGGGGGTTAAAGAAACAAAATTCAGTTACCTATCTACCGCTGAAGCTGAATATATTGCGGCTGTGACACCATGCGATAATGCAATAAAGTAAACATATAGATTTGCAGCAGAGATACGAGAAAGCAAAACCGCGAAGGTCACTACATAATAAAAACAGAAACTTAATTAAGAAATATTTGAATCAAATGTAACTTAATTAAACATAAAGGATCCCGACCCTCGATAAATACACAAATAAAATAATAAGAACTACGATAAAACTACAACGTGAATGTCAATCGTTGTAAGCACAACGCTCTCTAGCTCACTCGACAAAACCCCATACAAAAACAAACCTGCAACATGTTCATTCATTAAAAATGTATGCAACATTCAGTGGTGAATAACTCGGAGTTCTCCCAACCATATTACATCAAAACACACATAAACAAGCACAATACAAACATGTTGTAACATAAACAATCTAAATAGATTCCAAATCATTTGATTAAGATAGAATAAATTTACTACATCATACGATCATAAATAACGATAAAACGATGATATAACCGAAAACCAGATATATGAATCATGTGAGTATACATCAAACATATATACATCATAGTGAATCAAATGAGAGATATTAAACTATAACAACATAAGCATGTGAGCACCGTTAAAAATATATCAATGATAGACTCAAAACTAGGTGAGACACACCTTGGCAATTATATAGCTATTAGATGGCTTGCATCTCATCATTAGCAACCATATAATCGAAGAGGCTAGAGACGGGACAATCAATGCGATATAAGTCATCCAACAATCCAAACATACTTCCAAATCATATGCAACCAACATACCATCATATTTATCCAACATATGAATCAAACATACTCTCACGGTAAATGACACGCACTAGCATCGGTACTTTCCAAGACAAGACGAACAAGTCTACGGGATAATGGGTATCTCGAGACCATATGCGATAACGCATTTCGCATACTCATCACTCTAACCCTCTCGATAGGAATACGATAATAATATAGTCCTAGTCTAAACCTGGTCGGACTCTCGAGATAAAGCATTTCTCAATTCGACATGTGATAAGGCGTTCCACATCAAAGACTCGGTCGACGGAACGGAAGGCGAGTACCCCAAATCCGGCAGTGGAGGCAACAGAATAAGCGTAAAGACTTCAAGCATAAAAATACGCCTTATCAACACGGAACAGAAGGTTAATATAAAAAAAGAAAGTACGCTACATGTAATGACACCACCTCACAAGAATACAACATTTGACGGTCGGGTCGATCAACGCAACGCGTTCGCCTCCTAACAACATCGTCAAATTCAAACTAAGATATGCAACAAGCACATGAGAATTTACCCTCATTGCTTCAATATCAAGTCCAAAAAGTATAACGGTACAAACGGGGAATGAGAGCTTTAATCTATCTAACAATCACGACTCAACCGACTACTTAATGCATACATGACATACATGACCACTGGACAATCTTTTCCAGGTCCAGTCTAGGACCGAACTCTGCACTTTGCATATGAAAGGGACGAATCAAACGAACCTGAGAAACCTGAACATGCTCCCTCTCCAACCAAAGGTACACTTCCAACCAAAGGGCAAAGGACCCCTTTATATACTACTGCCAAATTATAGCTCTCATTTATGGATTTAACATTTGAAAATGGAACAATTCTAGAAGAAGAAAGGTCAACTTCAAAAGAAGATTGGTCAAATGCAGAGTTTGACGAGGTTGATGCAAACATAAAGTGGGCCTAATTTGTTTGAGCTTTAGAACGAATCTCCAAAACATTAACATCTGGAACATCTGGTGCCAGAATCCCCCCTTGCTTCATACACTCCACTCGTAAAAGTTAAAGTTGTGATTTTGAATTAGATTTCAAAATGACACTCATGAAAGAAGCCTAAAACAGAGAGTTCATATAATGAGATACATGTGTGAGACAATCCAAAATTGACATCAAACATGTGAATAAAGCATGATAGAGATGTAAAAATGATAAACAAGAGTCAATGCATGATACATAAGCATTAGAAAATTTTAAGAAGCATAATCCATAAGAAACATAAAGCCCATCCTAAAACAATATGTTTGGAAAACATCTAAAACAAGGGTCACATTTAAACGGTCATAACTGGAGTTCTAACATGAAAATGAAGAAATTGCAGGTGTAGTTAATACTTTATTCTGTTACGGTTCTAACAGTAGGTCACACACCCTTAACAATTAGGAAAAGAAGGAGATATGACCGTTTTACGAAAGTGGATCATTGCTAAGAACTTCCCGCGTTTAACTCGGTCGAGTAGGCCCTTACTCGGTCTAGTAGAGTAATTTGCTTCGAGGATCATATTCACAAGGACACTCGATCGAGTAACCATTGTAATCGGTCGAGTAGGCCCGCGGACAATAGTAGTACACGCACAATACACCCGACACCATTCACAATAACAATTCCAACTAAAATCTGTCTCTAACAACAATAAATCAATCATGTGAATCTTAACATAAGCAAGACTAACATCAAGGATGCATGATAAACATACATGTATTGATAATTATGAACATATAATGGTAAACATAAACATGGATTGCAACTCACAAATTGATATATTACCACACATATTACCAACATCCAACAACCAACAACTTATGAATCACAAATAACTCATTCAACATCCAACAATCCATATTTACAAGATAAGAGTACTTAAAGACTAGATCTTTAACATATGAACTTCAAATCTAGCACAATATACTATGCAAACAAAGTAATATCGAGTAACCCGTCTACGTTATCTTTTAGCACTTCAAATTTTTGATTCCCAAGCTAACCATCAACCCACACGAATTTATTGACCCAAAATACACAAACCTCATTCTTTTGAAACATGGTAAGACTAAGTCACGAAAATTATGGAAAATAGGATTAAAATGAAGTTCAAAGATAAAAGTCCTAGAGATCTAATTAGACTCCTCTAATTAGTTCATTAAATTACATTGACTTAATGATTTAGGATCTAGTTATCATGCATGCAAATATAAAAGCATAAATATAAAGATAAGAAGAAATTTCCTTACAATGAGAAATTTTCGGTCAAAATGGGCACAATAAGAAACTCTTTTCTTATTGTTCTTGAGCATGGAGTTAGTGGATGATCCTCCAAAAACAACCTTCAAAGTAGAAGGTTTCCTTCTTGTTGCAGCCAAGAATCAACCCAAATAATCTTAGCTTATTATTAACTAGATAACAAGTAAGAAAGATACTACTAATATACTCTCTCCTATTCCGTATAACGTTCCCCATTCAAGAATGGAACAAAAATTAAGGGTTGTTAATTAAATAAGGTAAAGTATTGTGGTGGGGTGAGGTGATTGGAGAGAGGGAATATATTATGGGGGTGAGGTGATTAAAATAAGTATTTTTGTGGGGTGAGATGATTAAAATAAGATAAAGTATGGGTATTGTAGGGTATTGTTGTGACACCCTCGAATTTGCGGAAAGATAAACAAGTAATTTAAATAAATAAAAGATGAGAATACGTTTTAATAGGTTCACTTTAGTGAAAATCGGTAAATTTTAAAACCGGAACCTAAATAAAATATATTCAACATAACAAAGGTGTCTTAAATAAAAAGGTTCATAACAAAAAGGAAATAATATTATACATAAGAAGTATCTAAAACGGGAGACATATTTCCCGTATAAATACGGAAATAAAAGAGTGTATTAAATAATACAATCCTAAGAACCGAATATAGGTCCAAGGTAATACTTCGCTCCCTAGCTCGTCAATGTACCCAAGTATGCATCACAAACCTGCCAACCGCATTAAATATAAACACGGAAGCCACAGTCAGTGGGGAGTAACTCCGAGTTCTCCCAGCCACGAAATGTCGAGTTTAATAAAACATGAATAACATAAAAGAGATGTATATGGAAAATACAAAACCTTAACATATACGATATGCTTTTCATGTTATGAAACAAATAACTAACATATAACCTAGCATATGAATCCTATACCACGAGGTAGGGAAGCTGGTATTCTAGCTCAGAGGTTACATTTAAAACATGGCCATGATACACTCAACCCTAATCATACTAGCTATCATGTGAATCAGTTAACAACCGGTAATCCAAACTCTATCAACCATAGCCGGCTTGCATCTCACCTTCTACGACTCATAGAATCATCAAACATGAAAGACCAATACTTCTAGAAACAGGCATAAGTTCTTAGTACGGCCAATAGTCGACTTCTGTAACTCGAGGCTATACCACAAGGTAGGAAAACATCCTAGTCCTAGACTGATCAGACCTAGCGACAACAGCTATTCCATTCCCCGTCTCATGACCAAAAGTACATGAGAAACTCTACTAGGCGACCCCCTAAGCAGAGATGGCTAGTACTTAAGCTGGCTCCATTCCCAAAGTGGAAGCAATTAGGCAGCCATGCCCCGACTTGTATATAAAAACCCCACCAATCCGGGACACAAAATAGCTATCAACAGTGAACATATACTCGTTAAAGATAGTAAGGCCTATCAATGTCATGGTCCAAGGTGCTCATTTAGAATTAGAATGGTCAAGACGCCATATAATCATAATTCTCTATGAGTACTTAGTCAACACAACTGATGATCGGTTCGTCGTCAAAACAAACATCAAAAATAACCCAATAAAAGTATTATAAAGGGGTCGAATCCACGAGGATGGTGGGGTCAACTACTAGTTCGATTGAATCCTATTCTAGCCTAAAATATGACGGATTGGAAAGTTAACTAAAAACTAGGAAAAACAAGTAATCGCAAAGTAATAAAGATGAAAACAATTAAGGGAAAGACTAAGGTGAAGGGTTCACCTTAGGGGGATTAATGGGTTAGTCGGGTAACTAGCAAATGGGTAACAAATTCGAGTAAAATCGATTGTTAATGTCTCAACAATCGATAATCATCAACAAAGCCATCGCATTTGTCTCAAATCACCCATATAAACACTTAGTCTAATCGTCTCTACCACCGTCGCTTAAGAGAAAATCAAACCATGCTTGATAAAATGGCAACTTTCGTTCACACATTTCATCAAACACTTGGTGCGCATATGGGTAATACCCAAACAATTACCACAAATCTACTAATTACCCAACTAATTACCCCACATGATCCTCCCTTAGGCTCCCCCTAAACCCTAGAAGAGAATCTACTCACACATGGTAAAGGGAATCAAAGCACTAAAGAGAAGGGGGAGTTCAATCAACATTATGCTATGAGAAGAATAATGATAACAATCAAAAGATGAACTATAAACTAGAAATGGAAATTAATTGCATAAACAATAAAAAAGATGAGAAATTTAATACCAAACAAAACTTATATTGATGAATATGGGGGAATGTCTTCACCCAAGTCTTCAATACAAACCCCAAAAAAAATAAAATGAAAGACTAGATTCAACAACTTGAAATGAGAAACTAAACTAGATTAGGGAAATATTAGGAGAGTAATTAGGGATTAATTTAGGTTACAAATTTCTAGGGTTTCGTGCTAAAGAGAATGTAAAAAAACTGCTTACAAAATAATAAGGGGGGGTATATATAGGTATCTCGAAATTAAGGAAGAAATTAGAAGAAGAGACGAATTTTTCAGTCTTGTGTTCCCGGCCGGTCGACCGGCCGCCGGGCCTCTGACCGGCCTAGAACACATCAGTGACTCCAGGAACTTTGCCTTCAAAAATCTTAAAATCTTCTAAGTATGGGAAAATGGGGGTCTGGGCCGGTCGACCGGCCGCCGGTCCCCCACCGGCCTGGAACATTACTTGACTCTCAATGGCATTCTGATGTAGGTGTAGGCCGGGTAGTCGACCGGCCGCCGGTAGGCCGGCCGGCGCTACCTGGGCCTTTTCTTCCTTTTCTCAACTTCTCCAAATGTGGAGTCGAGGTCTGGGCCGGTGGACCGGCCGCCGGGCTGGGGACCGGCCAGCACCACCTGACTACTCAATTCTTCATTTTTCATCTCATCTTCGAATCCCGACTCATGCAAGGTCTTTATGCACCGATTTCCTCATTTCCGCCTTAATTCCTGCAAATTGAGATCGACATTCATAGCGCGGGAAATCGGGAAATAAAATGCAATTAAAGACACGTAAATCCGTGTAAACGGACCAAAATGGGGACAAAAATGAGGGGAAAATGTGACTAAATAAATGCTTATCAAAATTCCCCACACTTAAGACTTACTCGTCCTCGAGTAAGTAAACAAAATTCGAGACCCATAAGTACCCTTATTCAACACTACACTAATACTAAGACTACTACCTAAACTACTAATAATATCCGACGGTAGGCAATTAACGGGCCTCCTCCGTCCCTTCAACTCACAACGAGATACTCATGAGGTAGAGTACTTCCTTGCAAGGCAAGTAGGGGCTTGCTCAAAATTTCGACGCATCCAAATGAAAAACACGTAAGAACACGACGAAGATGCATCTAACAAGAGAAAAATCACATTCCTCATCCATGTGACGGAAATATCTAAAAGGAAAACCGTCTAAATAATGCATGATCCTCATGAGCCACTAATATCATAAAGCATGGAAAAATATTCGCCTCCTAGCGGTGCAAGTCTAATGAAAATTTCGAACCCCGTCTACTATTTGCTTGGCCAAGAGCGATAAAAGGGAAGATGGAAATGAAATCCTCGTGACGTTATTAAGCACAATAGCATATGGAATTCACGTTTCTCAAATAAATGAGACACAAGGGTCGTCCCGTCTCACTATGCAACTTCAAAGGCAATTAATTCAAGAAGGATAAAAGAAAAATGAGATTTGAGTCTAAGTGCTTGCAAAACTTTTCATTTCAACACTTTGCTTTCTTTTTCTTTTTCTTTCTTTTTGATTTGCATTTTGGTTTGCAATTTTTGGCATGAAAGCACACGGTTTCCGTCAATGACATGCGGTCGGAACCAACAATAGGGGTATCCCCACCGTAGTGGCATCGAAAGGGGGCCTAGATATGGGCCCACTAGAATCCCTAGAAGTTCCGTTTTGCACTTCCTCGACGAAAACAAGAAAAGATGATAATTGACTCCATATTTTCAGCTTGTTTGATTTGTTTCCTTTTTTGATCAAAAGTGGAAGAACAATGAATCATGGTTGGTTGCATAGCAAGAACGGTCACCTAAGAATCCTTTCTACCATCGGAATATTCACATCAATCGAGGTTGTCGAGGTGGAATAAGCGCAAACTCGTGACTCGGCATTAGTAGACGGTTTAAAACTCACTAAAAATGCACAACCCAGGGCGTCTAAAATTCCACGATTAAGATGAACACTTTATGAATAAAAAAGTAGCAAAAAGGGACTATGCACATTCAACAAGTTTTCCAAAAAGACAATTATTAAAACATTTTTCTAAATGCAACGATATGCCATGATGCAATCTAGCATATATACAACTTAAATGCACATGCTCTAACCGACTATATGACACCTAAGCTAATGCTATCTCCTAACAGCACACAAGTGGCACACACGCCAATCAACAAAATTCACACCATCGTCATCAACACATCCCGTCCTCAAGTAAGAAGGAAAGGAGATAAGGGAGAAGAGAAATAGGAAAGATCTCACCAAAGCGTCTTCATTTTCCCTTTTTCGTGCCTCTTATGATGTGGGGCGCACCTATGGATGGAGATAAAAAGAAACACACGGCAATATATACAAAATAAACTATATACAAACTAATCTAAACATATATTTTTTTGGAAAATTTTCAAATTTTTCGATTTTTAGGCATTTTTCAACTTTTTTCAAAAATCAACGATATATACAAAAGAAATAAAATCCTCCCCACACTTAAGTCTTACTCGTCCCCGAGTAAGTGACTCAAATATGAAAGGAGAGAAAAAGGAAAAGGAAAACAAAACAATCTTTTTGGGTTTTTCAAATTTTTTGGGAATTCCCTCCCCACACTTATCATTTACATGGTGTGAGGGGTGAATTCAAAGCAAATAACATGTTTTTGGGTTTTTAAATATTTTGAAAAATAAAAACTTGTTTTTGGGGTTTTTATTTTTGATGATAATCACAATATGAACAATATATACAAGAGGGTTAGCTCTAAGTAAATGCATGAACTAAATAAAATTCCTAAAACTAAATGCAAAATGATATAATACAATGTCATGATCTAAGTAAATGCAAACTACACTATATGCTAATCTAGAGTCTCGCTGCGGTGGTAAGGTGCATAAATGCAAGCCCCTCATGGGGGTACCTCCCACAGGAAAGTCTAGTGTGCCATATCGGAGTCTCGTCGTGGCGGTAAAATGCATAAATGCACGCCCCTCATGGGGGTACCAACCACGGGAAAGTCTAAAAATGACACCAAACAAAATGCAACTACGCTATATGGATGCAAGGCTAATATGTGACGATATGTTACAAAATTAAATTCTAATGCAAGCCTAAATGGATGCAACTAAATGGATGACTAAGCTAAGATATAATACAACTATCTAAATGCATGCGAAAATATAAATATGATGAAGATTTGGATTAAAAGGGATCATACTCATGGGTTTCCGGCCTCAAGAGTATCCAGTGAAATCAGAGGATGTAGTATCAAATTGGCCATGACTGGCCACAGCAAAAGACGCATCTACATCCCTGGCTCCCGAACCAGAGCCGCCACCCTCCACAATCTCGAACCGTGGACCCATCCTGTCAAACCACTCGGCATTCTGAGCCGCAATCTCTGGGTCCACCTCCTCCTCATCAACTACCGGCTGAGTAAAACCCGGCGCAGAAGAATAATAGTCTGGCTGAACATTGAAATCTCCGAACACCCTAGAACCCTGGTCATACCCGCCCTCTGGCCACATAAAATAGGACGGATGTGGGCCAACTGGCTCCCTATACCCCTCTCTACACCAATTATCGTAAGAAGGGTATTGGCCAAGAGCTTCCTCCTCTCGCCACTTAGCTGCCGCCTCTCTCTCCCTAGCCGCTGCCTCTCTCTCCGTAGCTGCTGCCTCGGAGGCCAAAGTCATGTCGGCCATGAACTGGATCAAGGAGGGATCCAAAGGTGGGTAACTGGTAGTGGTGGAAGTGGATGCGTCGGGTTGGGATGAATTGGGCCAAGGACGCCACTGCTGCTGATGATAGAAGGGGCTCATATAGGGTAAGGTGGTGGAAGTGGGGCCCCGCTCCTCTCTCCTATATGTAGTGACGGGGGCAGTAGGATCTCGCCTAAATGCGGTAACTGGAGCTAAAGGATCTTCCGGGGTTTCTTCAGGTGGTGGTGGAGGGTTCTCCTCCTCTAGGGGGAGAAGATAGTGCGCGCTATCAGGAACCACTTTCATAGCCGCACTATTAGGGAGGGGAATAGAATTTACCCCTCGAATCCTCCAATATGTCTTCCCGTCCTCAACTCTCTTTACTACCCACTCAAGCTTCTTAGAAATGTAATCCTCCGTCAACAAGGAACAACCCCCTAAACATCTCTACATAGGACATGGGCAATCTTGGTGACAATTCCCCCTAAATGGATTCCGGTCGGGCTAAATGGGTCATTGGCAATTTTCTGAAAGTGGAGAGCGACATAGTGACCAATGTTGACTCCAAATCTAATCGGCTTTTGAAACAAGTAAGCCGCCAAAATCGCGAGCTCATCAGCCCGAAAATTATGACACTCTTCTCTCCCAAATAACGTCCAACCCATAAAACGGTGCCAAAACCTAATAGGGGCATTGTGGCAAGCATTTGCCGGCCTCTTAAACCCCTTCTCAAATTCAAAACCCGATATAGCAGTCCACACATCATTCACATTAAAGTTTTCGGGGACTTTGTATGACTTATGAAATTTGACCCCTAAAACCTTACAAAATTTCTCAAGGGGAATGCTAAAGGCGATATTCAAGAGGCGGAAAGATACCATTTTGACCATACCCGTATTCCTATCCTTCTCATGACTAAAGGAGCTTAAAAACTCCCATGTAAGACGGGGGTAAGTACGGAAGTGCTGACCGTAGAGTTCCCCCATCCCCAAACCTTTGAAAAGCTCAAGAGTGACCGTATCAAGGCCGAGGTTGCGCATAGTATTCCGACAAATAAAACGGGAGTGGGGAAGGCTTCTGCGTTTTAAACATTAAAATTTACCTCTCGCGATTTCGCTTACGAAGACGATATCCGGAAAATCGTTATCCGGACCCATTCCCGCCGTCACTTGTTGGAGCCTAGCTTCCAACTCCGCCTCAAGCTGAGCCCTTGTTCTTTTCCTAGGTGGTTGTTGAGCCATGGTGATTTTCGTATTAGTCAATTGAAAGAGGGAAAAATTGGAGGAAAATGAAGTTTTTGAGTTTTGGGATGAATTTGGGTGATGTAGTGGGTTAATTGATGGGTTGAATGTGGGATTGGGTGAGTTTTGTGGTTATTTTTGTGAGTTTTGTGAGGTTTTTGTGGGTTTTTGTGGAGGTTTGAAGGAAGGAAGAAGAAGAATGGAGAAGAATATAAGAAGAATGAAAGAAAAAGATGTGGCTCACGAGTTAATTAAGCTACGGGTTGAAGTCTGGGCCGGTCCAGGCACCGGCCGCCGGTGGACCGGCCTGGAACCCAGTACAAAAAATTCGATTTTTGGTTTTTTTCGATTTTGCTCGTGTTCAGGTATCCCAGGCCGGTCGGCACCCCGGCTGCCGGTCGACCGGCCTGGAACTCAGCTCAAAATATGCAATCTTCAAATTTTCAGTTATACGCGCTCTGGGCCGGTCGTCAGACCGGCCGCCGGTCCACCGACACAGAATACAGCTCGAAAATTCTTCAAAATTCACTTCCTATGATAAAGTGTTCCAGGCCGGTTGGCACACCGGCTGCCGGTCGACCGGCCTGGAATATCTGTTACTCAAATTTCACACTTCAAAAAAATAGCTACTGGAGTGCTCTGGGCCGGTCAGCACCCCGGCTGCCGGTCGACCGGCCTGGAGCACTTCTTCATTTCTTCACTTCGCCTTCAAAAGCACAACAAACTCCCAAAGAAACCCAAGTCACCAACAATATCCACCCAACCAACATAATCCCAATGATACGGTTTCAAACCAAACCCGACTACAAGTGTTTCAAACCTTCCTAAAACTTCTTCCTAAAGACGAAAAACCCGAGTACACAAATCCAAATCTTCACAACTATTCCTAATATGCATGCTATATACAAAAAATTGGTGGTTGTTGAGGGACTCCACCAAACCTATCAAATCACAAGAGTTTACAAACAAGACTCCTCCTCGGGAAGTGGATCCCCAAGGAAGAGTACTTCCACCGTTCCTTTTTCATCGCCATCAAAATATCTTTTCACTCGATGCCCATTGACCTTGAAATTACCACCTTCTTCGCTCCAAAGTTCAAAAGCTCCATGTGGTGAAATGTCGATAACTTTGAAAGGACCCGACCATCTCGAGCGTAGCTTTCCCGGAAACAACTTGACTCTAGAATTATAGAGTAAGACTTGGTCACCCACTTTTACATCTTTATCAACCAATTTGGCATCATGCCATTTCTTTGTTTGCTCCTTGTAGATCTTTGAGCTCTCGTAGGCATCAAGTCTTAACTCTTCAAGTTCATTCATTTGGAGAAATCGTAGCTCTCCGGCCATATCAATATCAAAGTTCATCTCCTTTAAGGCCCACCATGCCTTGTGCTCCAACTCGATTGGCAAGTGACAAGCTTTTCCATAAACAAGCTTGTAGGGAGTTGTGCCGAGGGGAGTTTTGAAGGCGGTGCGAAGGGCCCATAGAACATCCGGAAGCTTTTGAGACCAATCCTTCCTACCTTTGCTTGTAGTCTTCTCCAAGATGGCTTTTATTTGACGGTTTGAGACCTCCACTTGCCCACTTGTTTGAGGGTGGTAGGCAAGAGCGGTCTTATGAGTGACACCATGGGAAGAAAGTAAGATCTTGAAAGTGCTCTTCCTAAAGTGCGAACCCTCGTCGCTAATCACCACCCTTGGGGTCCCAAATCTTGGAAAGATAGTGTTTTTGAAGAGCTTGATAACAACTTTAGCATCATTTGTTGGGGTGGCAACGGCTTCAATCCACTTGGACACATAGTCCACCGCTACCAAAATGTACTCATTCCCACAAGAGTTGGGGAATGGTCCCATGAAATCAACTCCCCAACAATCAAAAAGCTCAATCTCAAGAATGTTTTGAAGGGGCATCTCATTCCTTTGACTTATATTCCCCGTTCTTTGGCATCGATCACATGATTTGACAAAGTAGTGGATATCCTTGAACATAGATGGCCAAAAGAAACCACCTTGTAACACCTTTGCAATGGTGCGAGATGTACCAAGGTGGCCCCCATAGGCCGAGTTGTGAATTCTATCGACTATCTCCATACCTTCTTCTCTAGGAACACATCTTCGAAACATGCCATCACCACACTTGCGAAAAAGATGTGGGTCATTCCAAAAATAGCGTTTTGAGTCATGCTTCAACTTCCTCCTAGCTCTAGCATCCAACTCTTCCGGAATAAACCCGCTCACAATCAAATTTGCCAAGTCCGCAAACCATGGTGATTTACCACCTATCATCATCAAACTATCTTCTCTCAACCACTCATTGATCGGGCCACTCTCATCCTTCAACCCATGATCTTCGGTAGTCAATCTAGATAGGTGGTCGGCAACAACATTCTCCGACCCCGCCTTGTCTTTAATTTCCAAGTCAAACTCTTGAAGTAAAAGAACCCACCTCAAGAGCCTTGGCTTTGCATCCTTTTTCACTAACAATTGCCTCAAAGCGGAGTGATCCGAGTATACCACAACCTTAGCACCAACAAAGTATTGCCGGAACTTTTCCACGGCATGAACAATGGCTAGCATCTCCTTTTCCGTCGTAGAGTAGTTGACTTGGGCTTGATCAAGAGTTTTGCTTGTGTAGTAGATTACATGGTGCTTCTTGTCCACAACTTGGCCAAGCACCGCCCCGACCGCATAATCGGAGGCGTCGCACATAACTTCGAAGGGAAGGCTCCAATCCGGTGATCGGATTATGGGAGCCGTCACAAGAGCCTCCTTCAACCTACAAAAAGCACTCAAGCAAAATTCATCAAATACAAATGGTGTGTCTTTGAGAAGAAGAGAAGTTAAAGGCTTGGCTATTTTAGAAAAATCTTTGATGAAACGTCGGTAAAAGCCCGCATGGCCTAGAAAGCTTCTCACTCCCTTCACATTAGTAGGGGGTGACAAGTTTTCTATTACCGAAACCTTAGCCATATCAACTTCTATGCCTCTCTTAGACACGATGTGACCAAGCACAACCCCCTCCTCCACCATAAAGTGGCACTTCTCCCAATTGAGGACGAGGTTGTGCTCCTCACATCTTTGCAAAACATTAGACAAATTCAAAAGCCCAAGATCAAATGAGTCTCCATGGACACTAAAGTCGTCCATGAAGACCTCCATACTCTTCTCAAGAAAATCGGCAAAAATTGCCGTCATACATCTTTGGAAAGTCCCCGGAGCATTACAAAGCCCAAAGGGCATCCTCCTATAAGCATAAACTCCTATGGGACAAGTGAATGTGGTTTTCTCTTGGTCTTCCGGGTGTATGGGGATTTGGAAAAACCCGGAATAACCATCTAGAAATGAATAGTAAGAATGCCCCGCCAACCTTTCAAGCATTTGGTCAATAAAGGGGATGGGGTAGTGGTCTTTGAGGGTGGCGGCATTTAATTTGCGATAGTCAATGCACATCCGCCACCCGGTCACGGGTCTAGAAGCTAAGAGAGTCCCATCCTCTTGTTCCACCATAGTTACCCCTCCTTTCTTGGGCACTACATGGACGGGACTCACCCAAGAGCTATCGGTTATTTGGTAAATTATCCCGGCCTCTAGCAACTTCATCACCTCACTTTTTACCACTTCCGCCATCTTAGGGTTCAACCTACGTAGCCCATCTACCTTAGGTTTGCTACCCTCCTCCAAGACAATCCTATGCATGCAAAGATTGGGACTTAACCCTTTGATATCATCAATGCTATATCCAAGTGAACCCCTATGAGTTTTCAAGACTTTCAAAAGTTCAAGTTCTTGGCCTTCACTTAAATTAGCATTAATGATAACGGGATAAGTCTCTCCCTCACCTAAAAAAGAGTACTTAAGTGAGGGAGGTAAGGGCTTAAGTTGTACCTTTGGAGGGAGAAGGCCCTCCACCTTCTTCATTAGCTCATCATCTACCTCGTGGTCATCTCCCATCTCCTCATCATGGAGTGCCACTTGTAGAGCTTCTTCTTCATACTTCTCCTCTTCATGCACCTTCTCAACCACTTCTTCAATGACTTCTACCGAGCATGCTTTGTGAAACATTGGTCCCTTCACTAGATGTGGAAGATTAAATTCAAGGGTTTCGTTTCCCACCCTAAAGGTTAGCCGCCCGTCCCTCACATCAATGAGGACTCCTCCGGTAGCCAAAAAGGGCCTACCAAGGATGATGGGAGTGTGGCTATCCTCCGGGATATCTAGGACAACGAAATCCGTGGGGATCAAAAATTTGCCAACTTTAACGGGTACGTCCTCAAGCACACCCAAAGGTTGCTTAACGGACCTATCCGCTAGTTGTAGAGTCATAGAAGTGTGGGTTAAACTTTCAAGTCCAATTCTTTTAGCAATAGTTAAGGGAATGACACTTACACTTGCACCATTGTCACATAATGCCCTTGAAATCATGACTCCCCCCACAACACAAGGGATAGAGAAACTTCCGGGGTCCCCAAGTTTTTTTGGCATTTTAAAAGAGTTAGGATTAATGAGGAGAGCACTACACTCCGCCTCCATAATCATAACATCTTGGGTACCCAAAGTCCTCTTGTGAGTCAAGATGTCTTTTAGAAATTTTGAGTATGTGGGCATGTTTAATATAACATCGGTGAAAGGTAAGGTCACTTCAAGTCCCTCAAGCATTTTTCTAAATTGGGTGAACTTGAAGTTTTCCTTAGTTTTCAAAGCTCTAGAGGGGTAGGGGATATCGGAAACAACAAGTGGAGAACTAAAAGATACCTTTGGAATGGGAGTTTTCTTGGTTACCTTAGCTCTCGCTAGTGGTTGTACCTCTACTCCGTCATCATTGACATCCTTGTTCATCTCCTCTTCATAAGGCATAATTTCGACATACCCTTCTTCTCCCTCTTTGGGTTGATCATCTTCACCCTTGTCATCATCTTTTGACTCCAAGGTGGGGGTCAAAAAGGGCTCTTCAAGTTCTTCTCCTTCCTCAACATGCTCATCATTTGGAATCTCATCATTCATCATATCCATGTAGGGGTTATCAAGCACTAGTCCACTTCTTAAAGTCACCGCACATGCATGGTGGCTTGATGAAGCATCCTTGGAGCTTTTCCCTTGAGCAAGTAGACCTCCCGGAGGCCTTTGAGGATTGTTCAAAGCTTGAGAAGCTAACCTAGCTTCTAATTCCCTCACCTCTTTCTTGTGAGCATTGGTGACATTTTGCAAAGTCAAGTTGTTTTGGATTTCCATGTTTTTGACTAATTGCAAAACTTCACTTATTGAAGGATCATTCTCTTGGTGGGGTTGATTTGTCAAAGAAAGGGCAAAAGCATAGTCATTCCGACTACTTGAACCTTGGTTGTTGTTTCTTTGATTGTTAAAGTTTCCTTGTTGGTTGTTGTTAAAATTCCCTTGTTGCCCCCTTGAACCTTGATTGTTGAAATTTGACCCTTGGTTGTTGTTGAAATTTGGCCCTTGGCCTTGGAAAGATTGATCGGGAACCCCTTGACTTGCTTGATTGTTTTGATTGCCTTGGTAAAAATTACCTTGGCCTTGATTGTTGAAGTTTTGGTTCCCTTGATTTTGATTCCAATTTCCTTGACCTTGATTCCAATTACCTTGGTTTTGGAAGTTACCTTGGTTATTGTAACCTTGATCATTGAAGTGTTGATTTTGGAATTGGTTGGATCCTTGACCTTGTTGAGAGTTGTTGAATTGATTGTTATAGTTTCCTCTAGAAAATTGACCTCCTCCTCTAGGTTGAGAAAAACCCGGAGGGTTGGAAGGTTGAGTTTGTGTGTGTTGAGGGTTTAAGACATTTTGGCTTTTGTAACTCATGTTTGGGTGAAATTTTGAGCTTGGATGATAGAAATTTGAATTTGGGTTGTAAGCTCCTTGATTTTGGAATTGAGGCCTTGAGGGCCGTGGGTTGTTGTTGACTCCTTGAAAAGCATTCACATGTTGGTAGTCATTTCCTCCTTCATTGCTATAAGAAAAATTGTTCCCACAACCTTCAAAGGTGTGTCCATATCCATTGCAAATTTCACAAGTGGGGGTTTGATAAGCTTCCACCATAGGAGGTGCATAAGACCCACTAGCTTCATTCACATGATGGCCTTGACTTTGATTTTGAGCTTTTTGAAGCTCGGCAAAACCCTTTGTAAAAGTTTGTGTGAGCAAATCAATCTTGGCATTGGTATCCGCATTTGAGAAGTTCTCACTTGGGTACTTAGAACTCCTCCTCAAGCTATTTCCTCTAGAACTAGTACCATAGCTAGATTCCGACTCAACCATCTTCTTAATCAATGCCGCCCCTTGTTGGTCATTCAAATGATCAAAACTTCCCCCCGCGGAAGCATTCACCATAGCCTTGGTTTGAGGGAGGAGAGTTTGATAGAATGTTTGAGTGACATACCAATCCGCAATTCCATGATGAGGGCAACGGGCAAGTAAGTCAATGAATCGATCCCATGCCTCTCCTAAGGATTCTCCATCCTCTTGTTGAAAGGTTGTTATCTCATTCCTTAGCATCGCCGTTTTGGAAGCGGGGTAGTACTTGCTTAGAAACTCCTTAGCCAAATCATCCCAAGTAGTGAAAGTGTTTGGAGGATGGTTATTCAACCACCTCTCCGCCCGGTCTTTGAGGGAAAATGGGAACAACATGAGGCAAAGGGTTTCCTCGGGCACACCATTCCTCTTCATGATTCCTACCCTACTTTTGAATTTTCTCAAGTGGGCATGAGCATCCTCATCGGGGAGGCCTCCAAAGCTATCCCGCTCAATAGAACTCATTTGAGCCGGGTGAATCTCAAAATTATTTGGGGCCAAGACACCGAAATTGATTGGAGATTGGGTATCATCGTGGTTGGGACGGTTACGATCACGTAAAGTCGTCATTTGTGGTTGATTTTGTTGTTGAGGTATTGTAGGTGGTGAATTTGGTGGTGTATTTTGTTGTGTATTGTAGAAGGGGTTTTCAAATATAGGTTCAATGGTGTTGTTTTGTGGGTAATCGATTGTTGGAGTGGATGTAGAAGCAATTGAAGTATTGGCTTGTTGATGGCTAACTCTTCTTGAATTCCTAACCCGAGCAAGTGTATTGGCACGGAGAGTCCTAAACAACCTTTCGGGTTCCGGATGGCTCAAGAACAAACCTTCACCCCTAGGCATGCACTCAAAGCAACTCAAAAACAAGTTAGACTCCTAGTGTGTTTTTGGGCACACTAGGGAAAGACAATAATGCAAGGCACTCTACAAATAATCTAACAACTAAAAACCAACAAAAACAACAAGTAACTTGGCTAAATCTAAGACACAAAACAAACTACGAGTTTCCTTACGCCATCCCCGGCAACGGCGCCATTTGATGATCGGTTCGTCGTCAAAACAAACATCAAAAATAACTCAATAAAAGTAGTATAAAGGGGTCGAATTCACGAGGATGGTGGGGTCAACTACTAGTTCGATTGAATCCTATTCTAGCCTAAAATATGACGGATTGGAAAGTTAACTAAAAACTAGGAAAAACAAGTAATCGCTAAGTAATAAAGATGAAAACAATTAAGGGAAAGACTAAGGTGAAGGGTTCACCTTAGGGGGATTAATGGGTTAGTCGGGTAACTAGCAAATGGGTAACAAATTCGAGTAAAATCGATTGCTAATGTCTCAACAATCGATAATCATCAACAAAGCCATCGCATTTGTCTCAAATCACCCATATAAACACTTAGTCTAATCGTCTCTACCACCGTCGCTTAAGAGAAAATCAAACCATGCTTGATAAAATGGCAACTTTCGTTCACACATTTCATCAAACACTTGGTGCGCATATGAGTAATACCCAAATAATTACCACAAATCTACTAATTACCCAACTAATTACCCCACATGATCCTCCCTTAGGCTCCCCCTAAACCCTAGAAGGGAATCTACTCACACATGGTAAAGGGAATCAAAGCACTAAAGGGAAGGGGGAGTTCAATCAACATTATGCTATGAGAAGAATAATGATAACAATCAAAAGATGAACAATAAACTAGAAATGGAAATTAATTGCATAAACAATAAAAAAGATGAGAAATTTATACCAAACAAAACTTATATTGATGAATAGGGGGAATGTCTTCACCCAAGTCTTCAATACAAACCCCAAAACTGAAATGAAAGACTAGATTCAACAACTTGAAATGAGAAACTAAACTAGATTAGGGAAGGATTAGGAGAGTAATTAGGGACTAATTTAGGTTACAAATATCTAGGGTTTTTTTTTGCTAAGAGGAATGTAAAAACTCTGCCTACAAAATAATAGGGGGAGGGTATATATAGGTATCTCGAAATTAAGGGAGAAATTAGAAGAAGAGGGCGAATTTTGCGATGTTGCGTTCCTGGCCGGTCGACCGGCCGCCGGGCCTCTGACCGGCCTGGGGCACATCAGTGACTTCAGCCTCTTCGTCTTCAAAATCCTCAAAATTTCACTAAGTATGGAAAATGGGGGTCTGGGCCGGTCGACCGGCCGCCGGTCCCCCACCGGCCTGGAGCATCATTTGACTCTCAATGGCATTCTGATGTAGGTGTAGGCCGGGTAGTCGACCGGCCGCCGGTAGGCCGGCCGGCGCTACCTGGGCCTTTTCTTCTCTTTTTCAACTTCTTTCATTTGTAGAGTGGTGGTCTGGGCCGGTGGGTCGGCCGCCGGTCAGTAGGCCGGCCTGCACCACCTGGGGGCTCATTTCTTCATTTTTCATCTCATCTTCGAATCCCGACTCATGCAAGGTCTTTATGCACCGATTTCTTCATTTCCGCCTTAATTCCTGCAAGTTGAGATCGACATTCATAGCGCGGGAAATCGGGAAATAAAATGCAATTAAAGACACGCAAATCCGTGTAAACGGACCAAAATGGGAACGAAAATGAGGGAAAAATGTGACTAAATAAATGCTTATCAACAACATATATCATACAATTACACAGTCACGGGAAAAACTTCCTATCATGTGACTAATTGCATAAAAATCACAATCAAATATCATATCGCCTCATATCTACTAAGGCTAATTCATTCATTCATTAAATAAAACTTTACCTGAAGACAAATCCCCGACCCGAGTCCCGCGACGGGTCATCAGTCAAAACGGGGCTGACTAGATCTTAGTTTGACCAAACCCGTTTGGTCAAACCGGCTAGAAACAGAGTCTTTACCATTTAGACTTGACATAAAACATCATATTCATTACATGTTATTTTATTCTAATTTCTAACATGTAATTATAATTCTTACGAAACCCGCTTGACTTAAAGGATATCAAATTAGACTACAATCTCATGCTATAATTTCTAACATGTGAGAAATAATAATATTTATGAAAACCGTTTAATTAAATAATTTACTTATTAAAATTTCCCACTTGCTAAATATTACAAAACATGACATAATAATAACAATAAACTCAAAAACCGTCACAAGCCCATAGGAGGTCACGGGTCATGGGCTGGACCGGGCCTAGACTGGGCCCACGGGCTGGTTTGGGCCGGTTTTGGTCAACATTTCTAAAATCGTTTTCTTAATATTTCCCGCATGCTTAACATATTTAAAACCCGTCAAAACAACAACAAAACAATCAAGTATCGACACAAGCCCAAAGGGCCAATAACGGACCAACCCAGACCGGCCTGGACCGGGCCTGAACCGGGCTGAACCGGCCTGAACCGGCCTGGTTTGGGTCGGTTTCTCAGCCACCTTACACGGCCACCATCAACAACAACCCAAATTTATTTCTAACATGTTTTAATTAACAACCATCCATTTTAACAACCAATTCATCCATCATTCATACAATAATTATGATTATGAACAAATCATCCAACATGTCAAAAATACTAAACATGTTAAATATTCATAAAACTTAATAATAATAACAACCTAGCATGTTACTACTTAAAACCGTAAATAACAATAACAACAACTAAAGTATGTGACATTAATTCGTCGAGTAACTCGGTAATCGTTACCTTAGCTAGCACAAAACCAAGTAGCACCAAAATAAGACCTAAAAACCCGTCTACTAATCTTCTTCTAAAAT